>CAXARA010000950.1:0-62657 GCA_963971135.1 Stenus bimaculatus | reverse complement strand
ACCAAAAAAACGTTTTTCTTAAAAATCACACAAAAACTGCAGAAACTTTTTTATTTCTTTATAAAAGAATGTAAATTTTGTTTAAATAATATTATTTTCATGAAATCTAATTAGAAATGTAGTTTTAAAATTTTTCGGACGATTACTTTTAAAATTATATCAAAAAAACGTTATTTTTTAGAAATAATGCGTTTTTCTTAAAAATCAAACAAAAACTGCTGTAACTTTTTTATTTCTTTATAAAAAAATGTAAATTTTGTTTAAATAATATTATTTTCATGAGAAATCTAATTAGAAATGTAGTTTTAAAATTTTTCGGACGATTACTTTTAAAATTATATCAAAAAAACGTTATTTTTAGAAATAATGCGTTTTTCTTAATAATCAAACAAAAACTGCTGTAACTTTTTTATTTCTTTATAAAAAAATGTAAATTTTGTTTAAATAATTTTATTTTCATGAAATCTAATTAGAAATGTAGTTTTAAAATTTTTCGGTCGATTATTTTTAAAATTATACCAAAAAAACGTTTTTCTTAAAAATCACACAAAAACTGCAGAAACTTTTTTATTTCTTTATATAAAAATGTAAATTTTGTTTAAATAATTTTATTTTCATGAAATCTAATTAGAAATGTAGTTTTAAAATTTTTCGGACGATTACTTTTAAAATTATATCAAAAAAACGTTATTTTTTAGAAATAATGCGTTTTTCTTAAAAATCAAACAAAAACTGCTGTAACTTTTTTATTTCTTTATAAAAAAATGTAAATTTTGTTTAAATAATTTTATTTTCATGAAATCTAATTAGAAATGTAGTTTTAAAATTTTTCGGTCGATTATTTTTAAAATTATACCAAAAAAACGTTTTTCTTAAAAATCACACAAAAACTGCAGAAACTTTTTTATTTCTTTATAAAAAAATGTAAATTTTGTTTAAATAATTTTATTTTCATGAAATCTAATTAGAAATGTAGTTTTAAAATTTTTCGGTCGATTATTTTTAAAATTATACCAAAAAAACGTTTTTCTTAAAAATCAAACTAAAACTGCTGTAACTTTTTTATTTCTTTATAAAAAAATGTAAATTTTGTTTAAATAATATTATTTTCATGAAATCTAATTAGAAATGTAGTTTTAAAATTTTTCGGACGATTACTTTTAAAATTATATCAAAAAAACGTTATTTTTTAGAAATAATGCGTTTTTCTTAAAAATCAAACAAAAACTGCTGTAACTTTTTTATTTCTTTATAAAAAAATGTAAATTTTGTTTAAATAATTTTATTTTCATGAAATCTAATTAGAAATGTAGTTTTAAAATTTTTCGGTCGATTATTTTTAAAATTATACCAAAAAAACGTTTTTCTTAAAAATCACACAAAAACTGCAGAAACTTTTTTATTTCTTTATAAAAAAATGTAAATTTTGTTTAAATAATTTTATTTTCATGAAATCTAATTAGAAATGTAGTTTTAAAATTTTTCGGACGATTACTTTTAAAATTATATCAAAAAAACGTTATTTTTTAGAAATAATGCGTTTTTCTTAAAAATCAAACAAAAACTGCTGTAACTTTTTTATTTCTTTATAAAAAAATGTAAATTTTGTTTAAATAATTTTATTTTCATGAAATCTAATTAGAAATGTAGTTTTAAAATTTTTCGGTCGATTATTTTTAAAATTATACCAAAAAAACGTTTTTCTTAAAAATCAAACTAAAACTGCTGTAACTTTTTTATTACTTTATAAAAAAATGTAAATTTTGTTTAAATAATATTATTTTCATGAAATCTAATTAGAAATGTAGTTTTAAAATTTTTCGGACGATTACTTTTAAAATTATATCAAAAAAACGTTATTTTTTAGAAATAATGCGTTTTTCTTAAAAATCAAACAAAAACTGCTGTAACTTTTTTATTTCTTTATAAAAAAATGTAAATTTTGTTTAAATAATTTTATTTTCATGAAATCTAATTAGAAATGTAGTTTTAAAATTTTTCGGTCAATTATTTTTAAAATTATACCAAAAAAACGTTTTTCTTAAAAATCACACAAAAACTGCAGAAACTTTTTTATTTCTTTATAAAAAAATGTAAATTTTGTTTAAATAATTTTATTTTCATGAAATCTAATTAGAAATGTAGTTTTAAAATTTTTCGGACGATTACTTTTAAAATTATATCAAAAAAACGTTATTTTTTAGAAATAATGCGTTTTTCTTAAAAATCAAACAAAAACTGCTGTAACTTTTTTATTTCTTTATAAAAAAATGTAAATTTTGTTTAAATAATTTTATTTTCATGAAATCTAATTAGAAATGTAGTTTTAAAATTTTTCGGTCGATTATTTTTAAAATTATACCAAAAAAACATTTTTCTTAAAAATCAAACTAAAACTGCTGTAACTTTTTTATTTCTTTATAAAAAAATGTAAATTTTGTTTATATAATATTATTTTCATGAAATCTAATTAGAAATGTAGTTTTAAAATTTTTCGGACGATTACTTTTAAAATTATATCAAAAAAACGTTATTTTTTAGAAATAATGCGTTTTTCTTAAAAATCAAACAAAAACTGCTGTAACTTTTTTATTTCTTTATAAAAAAATGTAAATTTTGTTTAAATAATTTTATTTTCATGAAATCTAATTAGAAATATAGTTTTAAAATTTTTCGGTCGATTATTTTTAAAATTATACCAAAAAAACGTTTTTCTTAAAAATCACACAAAAACTGCAGAAACTTTTTTATTTCTTTATAAAAAAATGTAAATTTTGTTTAAATAATTTTATTTTCATGAAATCTAATTAGAAATGTAGTTTTAAAATTTTTCGGACGATTACTTTTAAAATTATATCAAAAAAACGTTATTTTTTAGAAATAATGCGTTTTTCTTAAAAATCAAACAAAAACTGCTGTAACTTTTTTATTTCTTTATAAAAAAATGTAAATTTTGTTTAAATAATTTTATTTTTATGAAATCTAATTGGAAATGTAGTTTTAAAATTTTTCGGTCGATTATTTTTAAAATTATACCAAAAAAACGTTTTTCTTAAAAATCACACAAAAACTGCAGAAACTTTTTTATTTCTTTATAAAAAAATGTAAATTTTGTTTAAATAATATTATTTTCATGAAATCTAATTAGAAATGTAGTTTTAAAATTTTTCGGACGATTACTTTTAAAATTATATCAAAAAAACGTTATTTTTTAGAAATAATGCGTTTTTCTTAAAAATCAAACAAAAACTGCTGTAACTTTTTTATTTCTTTATAAAAAAATGTAAATTTTGTTTAAATAATTTTATTTTCATGAAATCTAATTAGAAATGTAGTTTTAAAATTTTTCGGTCGATTATTTTTAAAATTATACCAAAAAAACGTTTTTCTTAACAATCAAACTAAAACTGCTGTAACTTTTTTATTTCTTTATAAAAAAATGTAAATTTTGTTTAAATAATATTATTTTCATGAAATCTAATTAGAAATGTAGTTTTAAAATTTTTCGGACGATTACTTTTAAAATTATATCAAAAAAACGTTATTTTTTAGAAATAATGCGTTTTTCTTAAAAATCAAACAAAAACTGCTGTAACTTTTTTATTTCTTTATAAAAAAATGTAAATTTTGTTTAAATAATTTTATTTTCATGAAATCTAATTAGAAATGTAGTTTTAAAATTTTTCGGTCGATTATTTTTAAAATTATACCAAAAAAACGTTTTTCTTAAAAATCACACAAAAACTGCAGAAACTTTTTTATTTCTTTATAAAAGAATGTAAATTTTGTTTAAATAATATTATTTTCATGAAATCTAATTAGAAATGTAGTTTTAAAATTTTTCGGACGATTACTTTTAAAATTATATCAAAAAAACGTTATTTTTTAGAAATAATGCGTTTTTCTTAAAAATCAAACAAAAACTGCTGTAACTTTTTTATTTCTTTATAAAAAAATGTAAATTTTGTTTAAATAATTTTATTTTCATGAAATCTAATTAGAAATGTAGTTTTAAAATTTTTCGGTCGATTATTTTTAAAATTATACCAAAAAAACGTTTTTCTTAAAAATCACACAAAAACTGCAGAAACTTTTTTATTTCTTTATAAAAAAATGTAAATTTTGTTTAAATAATATTATTTTCATGAAATCTAATTAGAAATGTAGTTTTAAAATTTTTCGGACGATTACTTTTAAAATTATATCAAAAAAACGTTATTTTTTAGAAATAATGCGTTTTTCTTAAAAATCAAACAAAAACTGCTGTAACTTTTATATTTCTTTATAAAAAAATGTAAATTTTGTTTAAATAATATTATTTTTATGAAATCTAATTAGAAATGTAGTTTTAAAATTTTTCGGACGATTACTTTTAAAATTATATCAAAAAAACGTTATTTTTTAGAAATAATGCGTTTTTCTTAAAAATCAAACAAAAACTGCTGTAACTTTTTTATTTCTTTATAAAAAAATGTAAATTTTGTTTAAATAATTTTATTTTCATGAAATCTAATTAGAAATGTAGTTTTAAAATTTTTCGGTCGATTATTTTTAAAATTATACCAAAAAAACGTTTTTCTTAAAAATCACACAAAAACTGCAGAAACTTTTTTATTTCTTTATAAAAAAATGTAAATTTTGTTTAAATAATATTATTTTCATGAAATCTAATTAGAAATGTAGTTTTAAAATTTTTCAGACGATTACTTTTAAAATTATATCAAAAAAACGTTATTTTTTAGAAATAATGCGTTTTTCTTAAAAATCAAACAAAAACTGCTGTAACTTTTTTATTTCTTTATAAAAAAATGTAAATTTTGTTTAAATAATTTTATTTTCATGAAATCTAATTAGAAATGTAGTTTTAAAATTTTTCGGACGATTACTTTTAAAATTATATCAAAAAAACGTTATTTTTTAGAAATAATGCGTTTTTCTTAAAAATCAAACAAAAACTGCTGTAACTTTTTTATTTCTTTATAAAAAAATGTAAATTTTGTTTAAATAAATTTATTTTCATGAAATCTAATTAGAAATGTAGTTTTAAAATTTTTCGGTCGATTATTTTTAAAATTATACCAAAAAAACGTTTTTCTTAAAAATCAAACTAAAACTGCTGTAACTTTTTTATTTCTTTATAAAAAAATGTAAATTTTGTTTAAATAATATTATTTTCATGAAATCTAATTAGAAATGTAGTTTTAAAATTTTTCGGACGATTACTTTTAAAATTATATCAAAAAAACGTTATTTTTTAGAAATAATGCGTTTTTCTTAAAAATCAAACAAAAACTGCTGTAACTTTTTTATTTCTTTATAAAAAAATGTAAATTTTGTTTAAATAATATTATTTTCATGAAATCTAATTAGAAATGTAGTTTTAAAATTTTTCGGACGATTACTTTTAAAATTATATCAAAAAAACGTAATTTTTTAGAAATAATGCGTTTTTCTTAAAAATCAAACAAAAACTGCTGTAACTTTTTTATTTCTTTATAAAAAAATGTAAATTTTGTTTAAATAATTTTATTTTCATGAAATCTAATTAGAAATGTAGTTTTAAAATTTTTCGGTCGATTATTTTTAAAATTATACCAAAAAAACATTTTTCTTAAAAATCAAACTAAAACTGCTGTAACTTTTTTATTTCTTTATAAAAAAATGTAAATTTTGTTTAAATAATATTATTTTCATGAAATCTAATTAGAAATGTAGTTTTAAAATTTTTCGGATGATTACTTTTAAAATTATATCAAAAAAACGTTATTTTTTAGAAATAATGCGTTTTTCTTAAAAATCAAACAAAAACTGCTGTAACATTTTTATTTCTTTATAAAAAAATGTAAATTTTGTTTAAATAATTTTATTTTCATGAAATCTAATTAGAAATGTAGTTTTAAAATTTTTCGGTCGATTATTTTTAAAATTATACCAAAAAAACGTTTTTCTTAAAAATCACACAAAAACTGCAGAAACTTTTTTATTTCTTTATAAAAAAATGTAAATTTTGTTTAAATAATTTTATTTTCATGAAATCTAATTAGAAATGTAGTTTTAAAATTTTTCGGACGATTACTTTTAAAATTATATCAAAAAAACGTTATTTTTTAGAAATAATGCGTTTTTCTTAAAAATCAAACAAAAACTGCTGTAACTTTTTTATTTCTTTATAAAAAAATGTAAATTTTGTTTAAATAATTTTATTTTCATGAAATCTAATTAGAAATGTAGTTTTAAAATTTTTCGGTCGATTATTTTTAAAATTATACCAAAAAAACGTTTTTCTTAAAAATCACACAAAAACTGCAGAAACTTTTTTATTTTTTTATAAAAAAATGTAAATTTTGTTTAAATAATTTTATTTTCATGAAATCTAATTAGAAATGTAGTTTTAAAATTTTTCGGACGATTACTTTTAAAATTATATCAAAAAAACGTTATTTTTTAGAAATAATGCGTTTTTCTTAAAAATCAAACAAAAACTGCTGTAACTTTTTTATTTCTTTATAAAAAAATGTAAATTTTGTTTAAATAATTTTATTTTCATGAAATCTAATTAGAAATGTAGTTTTAAAATTTTTCGGTCGATTATTTTTAAAATTATACCAAAAAAACGTTTTTCTTAAAAATCACACAAAAACTGCAGAAACTTTTTTATTTCTTTATAAAAAAATGTAAATTTTGTTTAAATAATATTATTTTCATGAAATCTAATTAGAAATGTAGTTTTAAAATTTTTCGGACGATTACTTTTAAAATTATATCAAAAAAACGTTATTTTTTAGAAATAATGCGTTTTTCTTAAAAATCAAACAAAAACTGCTGTAATTTTTTTATTTCTTTATAAAAAAATGTAAATTTTGTTTAAATAATATTATTTTCATGAAATCTAATTAGAAATGTAGTTTTAAAATTTTTCGGACGATTACTTTTAAAATTATATCAAAAAAACGTTATTTTTTAGAAATAATGCGTTTTTCTTAAAAATCAAACAAAAACTGCTGTAACTTTTTTATTTCTTTATAAAAAAATGTAAATTTTGTTTAAATAATTTTATTTTCATGAAATCTAATTAGAAATGTAGTTTTAAAATTAATCGGTCGATTATTTTTAAAATTATACCAAAAAAACGTTTTTCTTAAAAATGACACAAAAACTGCAGAAACTTTTTTATTTCTTTATAAAAAAATGTAAATTTTGTTTAAATAATATTATTTTCATGAAATCTAATTAGAAATGTAGTTTTAAAATTTTTCGGACGATTACTTTTAAAATTATATCAAAAAAAACGTTATTTTTTAGAAATAATGCGTTTTTCTTAAAAATCAAACAAAAACTGCTGTAACTTTTTTATTTCTTTATAAAAAAATGTAAATTTTGTTTAAATAATTTTATTTTCATGAAATCTAATTAGAAATGTAGTTTTAAAATTTTTCGGTCGATTATTTTTAAAATAATACCAAAAAAACGTTTTTCTTAAAAATCAAACTAAAACTGCTGTAACTTTTTTATTTCTTTATAAAAAAATGTAAATTTTGTTTAAATAATATTATTTTCATGAAATCTAATTAGAAATGTAGTTTTAAAATTTTTCGGACGATTACTTTTAAAATTATATCAAAAAAACGTTATTTTTTAGAAATAATGCGTTTTTCTTAAAAATCAAACAAAAACTGCTGTAACTTTTTTATTTCTTTATAAAAAAATGTAAATTTTGTTTAAATAATTTTATTTTCATGAAATCTAATTAGAAATGTAGTTTTAAAATTTTTCGGTTCGATTATTTTTAAAATTATACCAAAAAAACGTTTTTCTTAAAAATCACACAAAAACTGCAGAAACTTTTTTATTTCTTTATAAAAAAATGTAAATTTTGTTTAAATAATATTATTTTCATGAAATCTAATTAGAAATGTAGTTTTAAAATTTTTCGGACGATTACTTTTAAAATTATATCAAAAAAACGTTATTTTTTAGAAATAATGCGTTTTTCTTAAAAATCAAACAAAAACTGCTGTAACTTTTTTATTTCTTTATAAAAAAATGTAAATTTGTTTAAATAATTTTATTTTCATGAAATCTAATTAGAAATGTAGTTTTAAAATTTTTCGGTCGATTATTTTTAAAATTATACCAAAAAAACGTTTTTCTTAAAAATCAAACTAAAACTGCTGTAACTTTTTTATTTCTTTATAAAAAAATGTAAATTTTGTTTAAATAATATTATTTTCATGAAATCTAATTAGAAATGTAGTTTTAAAATTTTTCGGACGATTACTTTTAAAATTATATCAAAAAAACGTTATTTTTTAGAAATAATGCGTTTTTCTTAAAAATCAAACAAAAACTGCTGTAACTTTTTTATTTCTTTATAAAAAAATGTAAATTTTGTTTAAATAATTTTATTTTCATGAAATCTAATTAGAAATGTAGTTTTAAAATTTTTCGGTCGATTATTTTTAAAATTATACCAAAAAAACGTTTTTCTTAAAAATCAAACTAAAACTGCTGTAACTTTTTTATTTCTTTATAAAAAAATGTAAATTTTGTTTAAATAATATTATTTTCATGAAATCTAATTAGAAATGTAGTTTTAAAATTTTTCGGACGATTACTTTTAAAATTATATCAAAAAAACGTTATTTTTAGAAATAATGCGTTTTTCTTAAAAATCAAACAAAAACTGCTGTAACTTTTTTATTTCTTTATAAAAAAATGTAAATTTTGTTTAAATAATTTTATTTTCATGAAATCTAATTAGAAATGTAGTTTTAAAATTTTTCGGTCGATTATTTTTAAAATTATACCAAAAAAACGTTTTTCTTAAAAATCAAACTAAAACTGCTGTAACTTTTTTATTTCTTTATAAAAAAATGTAAATTTTGTTTAAATAATATTATTTTCATGAAATCTAATTAGAAATGTAGTTTTAAAATTTTTCGGACGATTACTTTTAAAATTATATCAAAAAAACGTTATTTTTTAGAAATAATGCCGTTTTTCTTAAAATCAAACAAAAACTGCTGTAACTTTTTTATTTCTTTATAAAAAAATGTAAATTTTGTTTAAATAATTTTATTTTCATGAAATCTAATTAGAAATGTAGTTTTAAAATTTTTCGGACGATTACTTTTAAAATTATATCAAAAAAACGTTATTTTTAGAAATAATGCGTTTTTCTTAAAAATCAAACAAAAACTGCTGTAACTTTTTTATTTCTTTATAAAAAAATGTAAATTTTGTTTAAATAATTTTATTTTCATGAAATCTAATTAGAAATGTAGTTTTAAAATTTTTCGGTCGATTATTTTTAAAATTATACCAAAAAAACGTTTTTCTTAAAAATCAAACTAAAACTGCTGTAACTTTTTTATTTCTTTATAAAAAAATGTAAATTTTGTTTAAATAATATTATTTTCATGAAATCTAATTAGAAATGTAGTTTTAAAATTTTTCGGACGATTACTTTTAAAATTATATCAAAAAAACGTTATTTTTTAGAAATAATGCGTTTTTCTTAAAAATCAAACAAAAACTGCTGTAACTTTTTTATTTCTTTATAAAAAAATGTAAATTTTGTTTAAATAATTTTATTTTCATGAAATCTAATTAGAAATGTAGTTTTAAAATTTTTCGGTCGATTATTTTTAAAATTATACCAAAAAAACGTTTTTCTTAAAAATCAAACTAAAACTGCTGTAACTTTTTTATTTCTTTATAAAAAAATGTAAATTTTGTTTAAATAATATTATTTTCATGAAATCTAATTAGAAATGTAGTTTTAAAATTTTTCGGACGATTACTTTTAAAATTATATCAAAAAAACGTTATTTTTTAGAAATAATGCGTTTTTCTTAAAAATCAAACAAAAACTGCTGTAACTTTTTTATTTCTTTATAAAAAAATGTAAATTTTGTTTAAATAATTTTATTTTCATGAAATCTAATTAGAAATGTAGTTTTAAAATTTTTCGGACGATTTCTTTTAAAATTATATCAAAAAAACGTTATTTTTTAGAAATAATGCGTTTTTCTTAAAAATCAAACAAAAACTGCTGTAACTTTTTTATTTCTTTATAAAAAAATGTAAATTTTGTTTAAATAATTTTATTTTCATGAAATCTAATTAGAAATGTAGTTTTAAAATTTTTCGGTCGATTATTTTTAAAATTATACCAAAAAAACGTTTTTCTTAAAAATCAAACTAAAACTGCTGTAACTTTTTTATTTCTTTATAAAAAAATGTAAATTTTGTTTAAATAATATTATTTTCATGAAATCTAATTAGAAATGTAGTTTTAAAATTTTTCGGACGATTACTTTTAAAATTATATCAAAAAAACGTTATTTTTTAGAAATAATGCGTTTTTCTTAAAAATCAAACAAAAACTGCTGTAACTTTTTTATTTCTTTATAAAAAAATGTAAATTTTGTTTAAATAATTTTATTTTCATGAAATCTAATTAGAAATGTAGTTTTAAAATTTTTCGGTCGATTATTTTTAAAATTATACCAAAAAAACGTTTTTCTTAAAAATCAAACTAAAACTGCTGTAACTTTTTTATTTCTTTATAAAAAAATGTAAATTTTGTTTAAATAATATTATTTTCATGAAATCTAATTAGAAATGTAGTTTTAAAATTTTTCGGAAGATTACTTTTAAAATTATATCAAAAAAACGTTATTTTTTAGAAATAATGCGTTTTTCTTAAAAATCAAACAAAAACTGCTGTAACTTTTTTATTTCTTTATAAAAAAATGTGAATTTTGTTTAAATAATTTTATTTTCATGAAATCTAATTTGAAATGTAGTTTTAAAATTTTTCGGTCGATTATTTTTAAAATTATACCAAAAAAACGTTTTTCTTAAAAATCAAACTAAAACTGCTGTAACTTTTTTATTTCTTTATAAAAAAATGTAAATTTTGTTTAAATAATATTATTTTCATGAAATCTAATTAGAAATGTAGTTTTAAAATTTTTCGGACGATTACTTTTAAAATTATATCAAAAAAACGATATTTTTTAGAAATAATGCGTTTTTCTTAAAAATCAAACAAATACTGCTGTAACTTTTTTATTTCTTTATAAAAAAATGTAAATTTTGTTTAAATAATTTTATTTTCATGAAATCTAATTAGAAATGTAGTTTTAAAATTTTTCGGTCGATTATTTTTAAAATTATACCAAAAAAACGTTTTTCTTAAAAATCACACAAAAACTGCAGAAACTTTTTTATTTCTTTATAAAAAAATGTAAATTTTGTTTAAATAATATTATTTTCATGAAATCTAATTAGAAATGTAGTTTTAAAATTTTTCGGACGATTACTTTTAAAATTATATCAAAAAAACGTTATTTTTTAGAAATAATGCGTTTTTCTTAAAAATCAAACAAAAACTGCTGTAACTTTTTTATTTCTTTATAAAAAAATGTAAATTTTGTTTAAATAATTTTATTTTCATGAAATCTAATTAGAAATGTAGTTTTAAAATTTTTCGGTCGATTATTTTTAAAATTATACCAAAAAAACGTTTTTCTTAAAAATCAAACTAAAACTGCTGTAACTTTTTTATTTCTTTATAAAAAAATGTAAATTTTGTTTAAATAATATTATTTTCATGAAATCTAATTAGAAATGTAGTTTTAAAATTTTTCGGACGATTACTTTTAAAATTATATCAAAAAAACGTTATTTTTTAGAAATAATGCGTTTTTCTTAAAAATCAAACAAAAACTGCTGTAACTTTTTTATTTCTTTATAAAAAAATGTAAATTTTGTTTAAATAATTTTATTTTCATGAAATCTAATTAGAAATGTAGTTTTAAAATTTTTCGGTCGATTATTTTTAAAATTATACCAAAAAAACGTTTTTCTTAAAAATCAAACTAAAACTGCTGTAACTTTTTTATTTCTTTATAAAAAAATGTAAATTTTGTTTAAATAATATTATTTTCATGAAATCTAATTAGAAATGTAGTTTTAAAATTTTTCGGACGATTACTTTTAAAATTATATCAAAAAAACGTTATTTTTTAGAAATAATTCGTTTTTCTTAAAAATCAAACAAAAACTGCTGTAACTTTTTTATTTCTTTATAAAAAAATGTAAATTTTGTTTAAATAATTTTATTTTCATGAAATCTAATTAGAAATGTAGTTTTAAAATTTTTCGGTCGATTATTTTTAAAATTATACCAAAAAAACGTTTTTCTTAAAAATCACACAAAAACTGCAGAAACTTTTTTATTTCTTTATATAAAAATGCAAATTTTGTTTAAATAATTTTATTTTCAGGAAATCTAATTAGAAATGTAGTTTTAAAATTTTTCGGACGATTTCTTTTAAAATTATATCAAAAAAACGTTATTTTTTAGAAATAATGCGTTTTTCTTAAAAATCAAACAAAAACTGCTGTAACTTTTTTATTTCTTTATAAAAAAATGTAAATTTTGTTTAAATAATTTTATTTTCATGAAATCTAATTAGAAATGTAGTTTTAAAATTTTTCGGTCGATTATTTTTAAAATTATACCAAAAAAACGTTTTTCTTAAAAATCAAACTAAAACTGCTGTAACTTTTTTATTTCTTTATAAAAAAATGTAAATTTTGTTTAAATAATATTATTTTCATGAAATCTAATTAGAAATGTAGTTTTAAAATTTTTCGGACGATTACTTTTAAAATTATATCAAAAAAACGTTATTTTTTAGAAATAATGCGTTTTTCTTAAAAATCAAACAAAAACTGCTGTAACTTTTTTATTTCTTTATAAAAAAATGTAAATTTTGTTTAAATAATTTTATTTTCATGAAATCTAATTAGAAATGTAGTTTTAAAATTTTTCGGTCGATTATTTTTAAAATTATACCAAAAAAACGTTTTTCTTAAAAATCACACAAAAACTGCAGAAACTTTTTTATTTCTTTATAAAAAAATGTAAATTTTGTTTAAATAATTTTATTTTCATGAAATCTAATTAGAAATGTAGTTTTAAAATTTTTCGGACGATTACTTTTAAAATTATATCAAAAAAACGTTATTTTTTAGAAATAATGCGTTTTTCTTAAAAATCAAACAAAAACTGCTGTAACTTTTTTATTTCTTTATAAAAAAATGTAAATTTTGTTTAAATAATTTTATTTTCATGAAATCTAATTAGAAATGTAGTTTTAAAATTTTTCGGTCCATTATTTTTAAAATTATACCAAAAAAACGTTTTTCTTAAAAATCAAACTAAAACTGCTGTAACTTTTTTATTTCTTTATAAAAAAATGTAAATTTTGTTTAAATAATATTATTTTCATGAAATCTAATTAGAAATGTAGTTTTAAAATTTTTCGGACGATTACTTTTAAAATTATATCAAAAAAACGTTATTTTTTAGAAATAATGCGTTTTTCTTAAAAATCAAACAAAAACTGCTGTAACTTTTTTATTTCTTTATAAAAAAATGTAAATTTTGTTTAAATAATTTTATTTTCATGAAATCTAATTAGAAATGTAGTTTTAAAATTTTTCGGTCGATTATTTTTAAAATTATACCAAAAAAACGTTTTTCTTAAAAATCAAACTAAAACTGCTGTAACTTTTTTATTTCTTTATAAAAAAATGTAAATTTTGTTTAAATAATATTATTTTCATGAAATCTAATTAGAAATGTAGTTTTAAAATTTTTCGGACGATTACTTTTAAAATTATATCAAAAAAACGTTATTTTTTAGAAATAATGCGTTTTTCTTAAAAATTAAACAAAAACTGCTGTAAATTTTTTATTTCATTATAAAAAAATGTAAATATTGTTTAAATAATTTTATTTTCATGAAATCTAATTAGAAATGTAGTTTTAAAATTTTTCGGTCGATTATTTTTAAAATTATACCAAAAAAACATTTTTCTTAAAAATCACACAAAAACTGCAGAAACTTTTTTATTTCTTTATAAAAAAATGTAAATTTTAATTAAATAATGTTATTTTCATGAAATCTAATTAGAAATGTAGTTTTAAAATTTTTCGGACGATTACTTTTAAAATTATATCAAAAAAACGTTATTTTTTAGAAATAATGCGTTTTTCTTAAAAATCAAACAAAAACTGCTGTAACTTTTTTATTTCTTTATAAAAAATGTAAATTTTGTTTAAATAATTTTATTTTCATGAAATCTAATTAGAAATGTAGTTTTAAAATTTTTCGGACGATTACTTTTAAAATTATATCAAAAAAACGTTATTTTTTAGAAATAATGCGTTTTTCTTAAAAATCAAACAAAAACTGCTGTAACTTTTTTATTTCTTTATAAAAAAATGTAAATTTTGTTTAAATAATTTTATTTTCATGAAATCTAATTAGAAATGTAGTTTTAAAATTTTTCGGTCGATTATTTTTAAAATTATACCAAAAAAACGTTTTTCTTAAAAATCACACAAAAACTGCAGAAACTTTTTTATTTCTTTATAAAAAAATGTAAATTTTGTTTAAATAATTTTATTTTCATGAAATCTAATTAGAAATGTAGTTTTAAAATTTTTCGGACGATTACTTTTAAAATTATATCAAAAAAACGTTATTTTTTAGAAATAATGCGTTTTTCTTAAAAATCAAACAAAAACTGCTGTAACTTTTTTATTTCTTTATAAAAAAATGTAAATTTTGTTTAAATAATTTTATTTTCATGAAATCTAATTAGAAATGTAGTTTTAAAATTTTTCGGTCGATTATTTTTAAAATTATACCAAAAAAACGTTTTTCTTAAAAATCACACAAAAACTGCAGAAACTTTTTTATTTCTTTATAAAAAAATGTAAATTTTGTTTAAATAATATTATTTTCATGAAATCTAATTAGAAATGTAGTTTTAAAATTTTTCGGACGATTACTTTTAAAATTATATCAAAAAAACGTTATTTTTTAGAAATAATGCGTTTTTCTTAAAAATCAAACAAAAACTGCTGTAACTTTTTTATTTCTTTATAAAAAAATGTAAATTTTGTTTAAATAATTTTATTTTCATGAAATCTAATTAGAAATGTAGTTTTAAAATTTTTCGGTCGATTATTTTTAAAATTATACCAAAAAAACGTTTTTCTTAAAAATCAAACTAAAACTGCTGTAACTTTTTTATTTCTTTATAAAAAAATGTAAATTTTGTTTAAATAATATTATTTTCATGAAATCTAATTAGAAATGTAGTTTTAAAATTTTTCGGACGATTACTTTTAAAATTATATCAAAAAAACGTTATTTTTTAGAAATAATGCGTTTTTCTTAAAAATCAAACAAAAACTGCTGTAACTTTTTTATTTCTTTATAAAAAAATGTAAATTTTGTTTAAATAATTTTATTTTCATGAAATCTAATTAGAAATGTAGTTTTAAAATTTTTCGGTCGATTATTTTTAAAATTATACCAAAAAAACGTTTTTCTTAAAAATCACACAAAAACTGCAGAAACTTTTTTATTTCTTTATAAAAAAATGTAAATTTTGTTTAAATAATTTTATTTTCATGAAATCTAATTAGAAATGTAGTTTTAAAATTTTTCGGACGATTACTTTTAAAATTATATCAAAAAAACGTTATTTTTTAGAAATAATGCGTTTTTCTTAAAAATCAAACAAAAACTGCTGTAACTTTTTTATTTCTTTATAAAAAAATGTAAATTTTGTTTAAATAATTTTATTTTCATGAAATCTAATTAGAAATGTAGTTTTAAAATTTTTCGGTCGATTATTTTTAAAATTATACCAAAAAAACGTTTTTCTTAAAAATCAAACTAAAACTGCTGTAACTTTTTTATTTCTTTATAAAAAAATGTAAATTTTGTTTAAATAATATTATTTTCATGAAATCTAATTAGAAATGTAGTTTTAAAATTTTTCGGACGATTACTTTTAAAATTATATCAAAAAAACGTTATTTTTTAGAAATAATGCGTTTTTCTTAAAAATCAAACAAAAACTGCTGTAACTTTTTTATTTCTTTATAAAAAATGTAAATTTTGTTTAAATAATTTTATTTTCATGAAATCTAATTAGAAATGTAGTTTTAAAATTTTTCGGGCGATTATTTTTAAAATTATACCAAAAAAACGTTTTTCTTAAAAATCAAACTAAAACTGCTGTAACTTTTTTATTTCTTTATAAAAAAATGTAAATTTTGTTTAAATAATATTATTTTCATGAAATCTAATTAGAAATGTAGTTTTAAAATTTTTCGGACGATTACTTTTAAAATTATATCAAAAAAACGTTATTTTTTTAGAAATAATGCGTTTTTCTTAAAAATCAAACAAAAACTGCTGTAACTTTTTTATTTCTTTATAAAAAAATGTAAATTTTGTTTAAATAATTTTATTTTCATGATTATTTTTAAAATTATACCAAAAAAACGTTTTTCTTAAAAATCAAACTAAAACTGCTGTAACTTTTTTATTTCTTTATAAAAAAATGTAAATTTTGTTTAAATAATTTTATTTTCATGAAATCTAATTAGAAATGTAGTTTTAAAATTTTTCGGTCGATTATTTTTAAAATTATACCAAAAAAACGTTTTTCTTAAAAATCACACAAAAACTGCAGAAACTTTTTTATTTCTTTATAAAAAAATGTAAATTTTGTTAAAATAATTTTATTTTCATGAAATCTAATTAGAAATGTAGTTTTAAAATTTTTCGGACGATTACTTTTAAAATTATATCAAAAAAACGTTATTTTTTAGAAATAATGCGTTTTTCTTAAAAATCAAACAAAAACTGCTGTAACTTTTTTATTTCTTTATAAAAAAATGTAAATTTTGTTTAAATAATTTTATTTTCATGAAATCTAATTAGAAATGTAGTTTCAAAATTTTTCGGTCAATTATTTTTAAAATTATACCAAAAAAACATTTTTCTTAAAAATCACACAAAAACTGCAGAAACTTTTTTATTTCTTTATAAAAAAATGTAAATTTTGTTTAAATAATATTATTTTCATGAAATCTAATTAGAAATCTAGTTTTAAAATTTTTCGGATGATTACTTTTAAAATTATATCAAAAAAACGTTATTTTTTAGAAATAATGCGTTTTTCTTAAAAATCAAACAAAAACTGCTGTAACTTTTTTATTTCTTTATAAAAAAATGTAAATTTTGTTTAAATAATTTTATTTTCATGAAATCTAATTAGAAATGTAGTTTTAAAATTTTTCGGTCGATTATTTTTAAAATTATACCAAAAAAACGTTTTTCTTAAAAATCAAACTAAAACTGCTGTAACTTTTTTATTTCTTTATAAAAAAATGTAAATTTTGTTTAAATAATATTATTTTCATGAAATCTAATTAGAAATGTAGTTTTAAAATTTTTCGGACGATTACTTTTAAAATTATATCAAAAAAACGTTATTTTTTAGAAATAATGCGTTTTTCTTAAAAATCAAACAAAAACTGCTGTAACTTTTTTATTTCTTTATAAAAAAATGTAAATTTTGTTTAAATAATTTTATTTTCATGAAATCTAATTAGAAATGTAGTTTTAAAATTTTTCGGTCGATTATTTTTAAAATTATACCAAAAAAACGTTTTTCTTAAAAATCACACAAAAACTGCAGAAACTTTTTTATTTCTTTATAAAAAAATGTAAATTTTGTTTAAATAATTTTATTTTCATGAAATCTAATTAGAAATGTAGTTTTAAAATTTTTCGGACGATTACTTTTAAAATTATATCAAAAAAACGTTATTTTTTAGAAATAATGCGTTTTTCTTAAAAATCAAACAAAAACTGCTGTAACTTTTTTATTTCTTTATAAAAAAATGTAAATTTTGTTTAAATAATTTTATTTTCATGAAATCTAATTAGAAATGTAGCTTTAAAATTTTTCGGTCGATTATTTTTAAAATTATACCAAAAAAACGTTTTTCTTAAAAATCACACAAAAACTGCAGAAACTTTTTTATTTCTTTATAAAAAAATGTAAATTTTGTTTAAATAATATTATTTTCATGAAATCTAATTAGAAATGTAGTTTTAAAATTTTTTGGACGATTACTTTTAAAATTATATCAAAAAAACGTTATTTTTTAGAAATAATGCGTTTTACTTAAAAATCAAACAAAAACTGCTGTAACTTTTTTATTTCTTTATAAAAAAATGTAAATTTTGTTTAAATAATTTTATTTTCATGAAATCTAATTAGAAATGTAGTTTTAAAATTTTTCGGTCGATTATTTTTAAAATTATACCAAAAAAACGTTTTTCTTAAAAATCAAACTAAAACTGCTGTAACTTTTTTATTTCTTTATAAAAAAATGTAAATTTTGTTTAAATAATATTATTTTCATGAAATCTAATTAGAAATGTAGTTTTAAAATTTTTCGGACGATTACTTTTAAAATTATATCAAAAAAACGTTATTTTTTAGAAATAATGCGTTTTTCTTAAAAATCAAACAAAAACTGCTGTAACTTTTTTATTTCTTTATAAAAAAATGTAAATTTTGTTTAAATAATTTTATTTTCATGAAATCTAATTAGAAATGTAGTTTTAAAATTTTTCGGTCGATTATTTTTAAAATTATACCAAAAAAACGTTTTTCTTAAAAATCACACAAAAACTGCAGAAACTTTTTTATTTCTTTATAAAAAAATGTAAATTTTGTTTAAATAATATTATATTCATGAAATCTAATTAGAAATGTAGTTTTAAAATTTTTCGGACGATTACTTTTAAAATTATATCAAAAAAACGTTATTTTTTAGAAATAATGCGTTTTTCTTAAAAATCAAACAAAAACTGCTGTAACTTTTTTATTTCTTTATAAAAAAATGTAAATTTTGTTTAAATAATATTATTTTCATGAAATCTAATTAGAAATGTAGTTTTAAAATTTTTCGGACGATTACTTTTAAAATTATATCAAAAAAACGTTATTTTTTAGAAATAATGCGTTTTTCTTAAAAATCAAACAAAAACTGCTGTAACTTTTTTATTTCTTTATAAAAAAATGTAAATTTTGTTTAAATAATTTTATTTTCATGAAATCTAATTAGAAATGTAGTTTTAAAATTTTTCGGTCGATTATTTTTAAAATTATACCAAAAAAACGTTTTTCTTAAAAATCAAACTAAAACTGCTGTAACTTTTTTATTTCTTTATAAAAAAATGTAAATTTTGTTTAAATAATATTATTTTCATGAAATCTAATTAGAAATGTAGTTTTAAAATTTTTCGGACGATTACTTTTAAAATTATATCAAAAAAACGTTATTTTTTAGAAATAATGCGTTTTTCTTAAAAATCAAACAAAAACTGCTGTAACTTTTTTATTTCTTTATAAAAAAATGTAAATTTTGTTTAAATAATTTTATTTTCATGAAATCTAATTAGAAATGTAGTTTTAAAATTTTTCGGTCGATTATTTTTAAAATTATACCAAAAAAACGTTTTTCTTAAAAATCAAACTAAAACTGCAGAAACTTTTTTATTTCTTTATAAAAAAATGTAAATTTTGTTTAAATAATTTTATTTTCATGAAATCTAATTAGAAATGTAGTTTTAAAATTTTTCGGACGATTACTTTTAAAATTATATCAAAAAAACGTTATTTTTTAGAAATAATGCGTTTTTCTTAAAAATCAAACAAAAACTGCTGTAACTTTTTTATTTCTTTATAAAAAAATGTAAATTTTGTTTAAATAATTTTATTTTCATGAAATCTAATTAGAAATGTAGTTTTAAAATTTTTCGGTCGATTATTTTTAAAATTATACCAAAAAAACGTTTTTCTTAAAAATCAAACAAAAACTGCTGTAACTTTTTTATTTCTTTATAAAAAAATGTAAATTTTGTTTAAATAATATTATTTTCATGAAATCTAATTAGAAATGTAGTTTTAAAATTTTTCGGACGATTACTTTTAAAATTATATCAAAAAAACGTTATTTTTTAGAAATAATGCGTTTTTCTTAAAAATCAAACAAAAACTGCTGTAACTTTTTTATTTCTTTATAAAAAAATGTAAATTTTGTTTAAATAATTTTATTTTCATGAAATCTAATTAGAAATGTAGTTTTAAAATTTTTCGGTCGATTATTTTTAAAATTATACCAAAAAAACATTTTTCTTAAAAATCACCCAAAAACTGCAGAAACTTTTTTATTTCTTTATAAAAAAATGTAAATTTTGTTTAAATAATTTTATTTTCATGAAATCTAATTAGAAATGTAGTTTTAAAATTTTTCGGACGATTACTTTTAAAATTATATCAAAAAAACGTTATTTTTTAGAAATAATGCGTTTTTCTTAAAAATCAAACAAAAACTGCTGTAACTTTTTTATTTCTTTATAAAAAAATGTAAATTTTGTTTAAATAATTTTATTTTCATGAAATCTAATTAGAAATGTAGTTTTAAAATTTTTCGGTCGATTATTTTTAAAATTATACCAAAAAAACGTTTTTCTTAAAAATCACACAAAAACTGCAGAAACTTTTTTATTTCTTTATAAAAAAATGTAAATTTTGTTTAAATAATTTTATTTTCATGAAATCTAATTAGAAATGTAGTTTTAAAATTTTTCGGACGATTACTTTTAAAATTATATCAAAAAAACGTTATTTTTTAGAAATAATGCGTTTTTCTTAAAAATCAAACAAAAACTGCTGTAACTTTTTTATTTCTTTATAAAAAAATGTAAATTTTGTTTAAATAATTTTATTTTCATGAAATCTAATTAGAAATGTAGTTTTAAAATTTTTCGGTCGATTATTTTTAAAATTATACCAAAAAAACGTTTTTCTTAAAAATCAAACTAAAACTGCTGTAACTTTTTTATTTCTTTATAAAAAAATGTAAATTTTGTTTAAATAATATTATTTTCATGAAATCTAATTAGAAATGTAGTTTTAAAATTTTTCGGACGATTACTTTTAAAATTATATCAAAAAAACGTTATTTTTTAGAAATAATGCGTTTTTCTTAAAAATCAAACAAAAACTGCTGTAACTTTTTTATTTCTTTATAAAAAAATGTAAATTTTGTTTAAATAATTTTATTTTAATGAAATCTAATTAGAAATGTAGTTTTAAAATTTTTCGGTCGATTATTTTTAAAATTATACCAAAAAAACGTTTTTCTTAAAAATCACACAAAAACTGCAGAAACTTTTTTATTTCTTTATAAAAAAATGTAAATTTTATTTAAATAATTTTATTTTCATGAAATCTAATTAGAAATGTAGTTTTAAAATTTTTCGGACGATTACTTTTAAAATTATATCAAAAAAACGTTATTTTTTAGAAATAATGCGTTTTTCTTAAAAATCAAACAAAAACTGCTGTAACTTTTTTATTTCTTTATAAAAAAATGTAAATTTTGTTTAAATAATTTTATTTTCATGAAATCTAATTAGAAATGTAGTTTTAAAATTTTTCGGTCGATTATTTTTAAAATTATACCAAAAAAACGTTTTTCTTAAAAATCACACAAAAACTGCAGAAACTTTTTTATTTCTTTATAAAAAAATGTAAATTTTGTTTAAATAATTTTATTTTCATGAAATCTAATTAGAAATGTAGTTTTAAAATTTTTCGGACGATTACTTTTAAAATTATATCAAAAAAACGTTATTTTTTAGAAATAATGCGTTTTTCTTAAAAATCAAACAAAAACTGCTGTAACTTTTTTATTTCTTTATAAAAAAATGTAAATTTTGTTTAAATAATTTTATTTTCATGAAATCTAATTAGAAATGTAGTTTTAAAATTTTTCGGTCGATTATTTTTAAAATTATACCAAAAAAACGTTTTTCTTAAAAATCAAACTAAAACTGCTGTAACTTTTTTATTTCTTTATAAAAAAATGTAAATTTTGTTTAAATAATATTATTTTCATGAAATCTAATTAGAAATGAAGTTTTAAAATTTTTCGGACGATTACTTTTAAAATTATATCAAAAAAACGTTATTTTTTAGAAATAATGCGTTTTTCTTAAAAATCAAACAAAAACTGCTGTAACTTTTTTATTTCTTTATAAAAAAATGTAAATTTTGTTTAAATAATTTTATTTTCATGAAATCTAATTAGAAATGTAGTTTTAAAATTTTTCGGTCGATTATTTTTAAAATTATACCAAAAAAACGTTTTTCTTAAAAATCACACAAAAACTGCAGAAACTTTTTTATTTCTTTATAAAAAAATGTAAATTTTGTTTAAATAATTTTATTTTCATGAAATCTAATTAGAAATGTAGTTTTAAAATTTTTCGGACGATTACTTTTAAAATTATATCAAAAAAACGTTATTTTTTAGAAATAATGCGTTTTTCTTAAAAATCAAACAAAAACTGCTGTAACTTTTTTATTTCTTTATAAAAAAATGTAAATTTTGTTTAAATAATTTTATTTTCATGAAATCTAATTAGAAATGTAGTTTTAAAATTTTTCGGTCGATTATTTTTAAAATTATACCAAAAAAACGTTTTTCTTAAAAATCACACAAAAACTGCAGAAACTTTTTTATTTCTTTATAAAAAAATGTAAATTTTGTTTAAATAATATTATTTTCATGAAATCTAATTAGAAATGTAGTTTTAAAATTTTTCGGACGATTACTTTTAAAATTATATCAAAAAAACGTTATTTTTTAGAAATAATGCGTTTTTCTTAAAAATCAAACAAAAACTGCTGTAACTTTTTTATTTCTTTATAAAAAAATGTAAATTTTGTTTAAATAATTTTATTTTCATGAAATCTAATTAGAAATGTAGTTTTAAAATTTTTCGGTCGATTATTTTTAAAATTATACCAAAAAAACGTTTTTCTTAAAAATCACACAAAAACTGCAGAAACTTTTTTATTTTTTTATAAAAAAATGTAAATTTTGTTTAAATAATATTATTTTCATGAAATCTAATTAGAAATGTAGTTTTAAAATTTTTCGGACGATTACTTTTAAAATTATATCAAAAAAACGTTATTTTTTAGAAATAATGCGTTTTTCTTAAAAATCAAACAAAAACTGCTGTAACTTTTTTATTTCTTTATAAAAAAATGTAAATTTTGTTTAAATAATTTTATTTTCATGAAATCTAATTAGAAATGTAGTTTTAAAATTTTTCGGTCGATTATTTTTAAAATTATACCAAAAAAACGTTTTTCTTAAAAATCACACAAAAACTGCAGAAACTTTTTTATTTCTTTATAAAAAAATGTAAATTTTGTTTAAATAATATTATTTTCATGAAATCTAATTAGAAATGTAGTTTTAAAATTTTTCGGACGATTTTATTTTAAAATTATATCAAAAAAACGTTATTTTTTAGAAATAATGCGTTTTTCTTAAAAATCAAACAAAAACTGCTGTAACTTTTTTATTTCTTTATAAAAAAATGTAAATTTTGTTTAAATAATATTATTTTCATGAAATCTAATTAGAAATGTAGTTTTAAAATTTTTCGGACGATTACTTTTAAAATTATATCAAAAAAACGTTATTTTTTAGAAATAATGCGTTTTTCTTAAAAATCAAACAAAAACTGCTGTAACTTTTTTATTTCTTTATAAAAAAATGTAAATTTTGTTTAAATAATTTTATTTTCATGAAATCTAATTAGAAATGTAGTTTTAAAATTTTTCGGTCGATTATTTTTAAAATTATACCAAAAAAACGTTTTTCTTAAAAATCAAACTAAAACTGCTGTAACTTTTTTATTTCTTTATAAAAAAATGTATATTTTGTTTAAATAATATTATTTTCATGAAATCTAATTAGAAATGTAGTTTTAAAATTTTTCGGACGATTACTTTTAAAATTATATCAAAAAAACGTTATTTTTTAGAAATAATGCGTTTTTCTTAAAAATCAAACAAAAACTGCTGTAACTTTTTTATTTCTTTATAAAAAAATGTAAATTTTGTTTAAATAATTTTATTTTCATGAAATCTAATTAGAAATGTAGTTTTAAAATTTTTCGGTCGATTATTTTTAAAATTATACCAAAAAAACGTTTTTCTTAAAAATCAAACTAAAACTGCTGTAACTTTTTTATTTCTTTATAAAAAAATGTAAATTTTGTTTAAATAATATTATTTTCATGAAATCTAATTAGAAATGTAGTATTAAAATTTTTCGGTCGATTATTTTTAAAATTATACCAAAAAAACGTTTTTCTTAAAAATCAAACTAAAACTGCTGTAACTTTTTTATTTCTTTATAAAAAAATGTAAATTTTGTTTAAATAATATTATTTTCATGAAATCTAATTAGAAATGTAGTTTTAAAATTTTTCGGACGATTACTTTTAAAATTATATCAAAAAAACGTTATTTTTTAGAAATAATGCGTTTTTCTTAAAAATCAAACAAAAACTGCTGTAACTTTTTTATTTCTTTATAAAAAAATGTAAATTTTGTTTAAATAATTTTATTTTCATGAAATCTAATTAGAAATGTAGTTTTAAAATTTTTCGGTCGATTATTTTTAAAATTATACCAAAAAAACGTTTTTCTTAAAAATCACACAAAAACTGCAGAAACTTTTTTATTTCTTTATAAAAAAATGTAAATTTTGTTTAAATAATATTATTTTCATGAAATCTAATTAGAAATGTAGTTTTAAAATTTTTCGGACGATTACTTTTAAAATTATATCAAAAAAACGTTATTTTTTAGAAATAATGCGTTTTTCTTAAAAATCAAACAAAAACTGCTGTAACTTTTTTATTTCTTTATAAAAAAATGTAAATTTTGTTTAAATAATTTTATTTTCATGAAATCTAATTAGAAATGTAGTTTTAAAATTTTTCGGTCGATTATTTTTAAAATTATACCAAAAAAACGTTTTTCTTAAAAATCAAACTAAAACTGCTGTAACTTTTTTATTTCTTTATAAAAAAATGTAAATTTTGTTTAAATAATATTATTTTCATGAAATCTAATTAGAAATGTAGCTTTAAAATTTTTCGGACGATTACTTTTAAAATTATATCAAAAAAACGTTATTTTTTAGAAATAATGCGTTTTTCTTAAAAATCAAACAAAAACTGCTGTAACTTTTTTATTTCTTTTTAAAAAAATGTAAATTTTGTTTAAATAATATTATTTTCATGAAATCTAATTAGAAATGTAGTTTTAAAATTTTTCGGACGATTACTTTTAAAATTATATCAAAAAAACGTTATTTTTTAGAAATAATGCGTTTTTCTTAAAAATCAAACAAAAACTGCTGTAACTTTTTTATTTCTTTATAAAAAAATGTAAATTTTGTTTAAATAATTTTATTTTCATGAAATCTAATTAGAAATGTAGTTTTAAAATTTTTCGGTCGATTATTTTTAAAATTATACCAAAAAAACGTTTTTCTTAAAAATCAAACTAAAACTGCTGTAACTTTTTTATTTCTTTATAAAAAAATGTAAATTTTGTTTAAATAATATTATTTTCATGAAATCTAATTAGAAATGTAGTTTTAAAATTTTTCGGACGATTACTTTTAAAATTATATCAAAAAAACGTTATTTTTTATAAATAATGCGTTTTTCTTAAAAATCAAACAAAAACTGCTGTAACTTTTTTATTTCTTTATAAAAAAATGTAAATTTTGTTTAAATAATTTTATTTTCATGAAATCTAATTAGAAATGTAGTTTTAAAATTTTTCGGTCGATTATTTTTAAAATTATACCAAAAAAACGTTTTTCTTAAAATTCACACAAAAACTGCAGAAACTTTTTTATTTCTTTATAAAAAAATGTAAATTTTGTTTAAATAATTTTATTTTCATGAAATCTAATTAGAAATGTAGTTTTAAAATTTTTCGGACGATTACTTTTAAAATTATATCAAAAAAACGTTATTTTTTAGAAATAATGCGTTTTTCTTAAAAATCAAACAAAAACTGCTGTAACTTTTTTATTTCTTTATAAAAAAATGTAAATTTTGTTTAAATAATTTTATTTTCATGAAATCTAATTAGAAATGTAGTTTTAAAATTTTTCGGTCGATTATTTTTAAAATTATACCAAAAAAACGTTTTTCTTAAAAATCAAACTAAAACTGCTGTAACTTTTTTATTTCTTTATAAAAAAATGTAAATTTTGTTTAAATAATATTATTTTCATGAAATCTAATTAGAAATGTAGTTTTAAAATTTTTCGGACGATTACTTTTAAAATTATATCAAAAAAACGTTATTTTTTATAAATAATGCGTTTTTCTTAAAAATCAAACAAAAACTGCTGTAACTTTTTTATTTCTTTATAAAAAAATGTAAATTTTGTTTAAATAATTTTATTTTCATGAAATCTAATTAGAAATGTAGTTTTAAAATTTTTCGGTCGATTATTTTTAAAATTATACCAAAAAAACCTTTTTCTTAAAAATCACACAAAAACTGCAGAAACTTTTTTATTTCTTTATAAAAAAATGTAAATTTTGTTTAAATAATTTTATTTTCATGAAATCTAATTAGAAATGTAGTTTTAAAATTTTTCGGACGATTACTTTTAAAATTATATCAAAAAAACGTTATTTTTTAGAAATAATGCGTTTTTCTTAAAAATCAAACAAAAACTGCTGTAACTTTTTTATTTCTTTATAAAAAAATGTAAATTTTGTTTAAATAATTTTATTTTCATGAAATCTAATTAGAAATGTAGTTTTAAAATTTTTCGGTCGATTATTTTTAAAATTATACCAAAAAAACGTTTTTCTTAAAAATCACACAAAAACTGCAGAAACTTTTTTATTTCTTTATAAAAAAATGTAAATTTTGTTTAAATAATTTTATTTTCATGAAATCTAATTAGAAATGTAGTTTTAAAATTTTTCGGACGATTACTTTTAAAATTATATCAAAAAAACGTTATTTTTTAGAAATAATGCGTTTTTCTTAAAAATCAAACAAAAACTGCTGTAACTTTTTTATTTCTTTATAAAAAAATGTAAATTTTGTTTAAATAATTTTATTTTCATGAAATCTAATTAGAAATGTAGTTTTAAAATTTTTCGGTCGATTATTTATAAAATTATACCAAAAAAACGTTTTTCTTAAAAATCAAACTAAAACTGCTGTAACTTTTTTATTTCTTTATAAAAAAATGTAAATTTTGTTTAAATAATATTATTTTCATGAAATCTAATTAAAAATGTAGTTTTAAAATTTTTCGGACGATTACTTTTAAAATTATATCAAAAAAACGTTATTTTTTAGAAATAATGCGTTTTTCTTAAAAATCAAACAAAAACTGCTGTAACTTTTTTATTTCTTTATAAAAAAATGTAAATTTTGTTTAAATAATTTTATTTTCATGAAATCTAATTAGAAATGTAGTTTTAAAATTTTTCGGTCGATTATTTTTAAAATTATACCAAAAAAACGTTTTTCTTAAAAATCACACAAAAACTGCAGAAACTTTTTTATTTCTTTATAAAAAAATGTAAATTTTGTTTAAATAATATTATTTTCATGAAATCTAATTAGAAATGTAGTTTTAAAATTTTTCGGACGATTACTTTTAAAATTATATCAAAAAAACGTTATTTTTTAGAAATAATGCGTTTTTCTTAAAAATCAAACAAAAACTGCTGTAACTTTTTTATTTCTTTATAAAAAAATGTAAATTTTGTTTAAATAATTTTATTTTCATGAAATCTAATTAGAAATGTAGTTTTAAAATTTTTCGGTCGATTATTTTTAAAATTATACCAAAAAAACGTTTTTCTTAAAAATCAAACTAAAACTGCTGTAACTTTTTTATTTCTTTATAAAAAAATGTAAATTTTGTTTAAATAATATTATTTACATGAAATCTAATTAGAAATGTAGTTTTAAAATTTTTCGGACGATTACTTTTAAAATTATATCAAAAAAACGTTATTTTTTAGAAATAATGCGTTTTTCTTAAAAATCAAACAAAAACTGCTGTAACTTTTTTATTTCTTTATAAAAAAATGTAAATTTTGTTTAAATAATTTTATTTTCATGAAATCTAATTAGAAATGTAGTTTTAAAATTTTTCGGTCGATTATTTTTAAAATTATACCAAAAAAACGTTTTTCTTAAAAATCACACAAAAACTGCAGAAACTTTTTTATTTCTTTATAAAAAAATGTAAATTTTGTTTAAATAATTTTATTTTCATGAAATCTAATTAGAAATGTAGTTTAAAAATTTTTCGGACGATTACTTTTAAAATTATATCAAAAAAACGTTATTTTTTCGAAATAATGCGTTTTTCTTAAAAATCAAACAAAAACTGCTGTAACTTTTTTATTTCTTTATAAAAAAATGTAAATTTTGTTTAAATAATTTTATTTTCATGAAATCTAATTAGAAATGTAGTTTTAAAATTTTTCGGTCGATTATTTTTAAAATTATAACAAAAAAACGTTTTTCTTAAAAATCAAACTAAAACTGCTGTAACTTTTTTATTTCTTTATAAAAAAATGTAAATTTTGTTTAAATAATATTATTTTCATGAAATCTAATTAGAAATGTAGTTTTAAAATTTTTCGGACGATTACTTTTAAAATTATATCAAAAAAACGTTATTTTTTAGAAATAATGCGTTTTTCTTAAAAATCAAACAAAAACTGCTGTAACTTTTTTATTTCTTTATAAAAAAATGTAAATTTTGTTTAAATAATTTTATTTTCATGAAATCTAATTAGAAATGTAGTTTTAAAATTTTTCGGTCGATTATTTTTAAAATTATACCAAAAAAACGTTTTTCTTAAAAATCACACAAAAACTGCAGAAACTTTTTTATTTCTTTATAAAAAAATGTAAATTTTGTTTAAATAATTTTATTTTCATGAAATCTAATTAGAAATGTAGTTTTAAAATTTTTCGGACGATTACTTTTAAAATTATATCAAAAAAACGTTATTTTTTAGAAATAATGCGTTTTTCTTAAAAATCAAACAAAAACTGCTGTAACTTTTTTATTTCTTTATAAAAAAATGTAAATTTTGTTTAAATAATTTTATTTTCATGAAATCTAATTAGAAATGTAGTTTTAAAATTTTTCGGTCGATTATTTTTAAAATTATACCAAAAAAACGTTTTTCTTAAAATTCACACAAAAACTGCAGAAACTTTTTTATTTTTTTATAAAAAAATGTAAATTTTGTTTAAATAATATTATTTTCATGAAATCTAATTAGAAATGTAGTTTTAAAATTTTTCGGACGATTACTTTTAAAATTATATCAAAAAAACGTTATTTTTTAGAAATAATGCGTTTTTCTTAAAAATCAAACAAAAACTGCTGTAACTTTTTTATTTCTTTATAAAAAAATGTAAATTTTGTTTAAATAATTTTATTTTCATGAAATCTAATTAGAAATGTAGTTTTAAAATTTTTCGGTCGATTATTTTTAAAATTATACCAAAAAAACGTTTTTCTTAAAAATCAAACTAAAACTGCTGTAACTTTTTTATTTCTTTATAAAAAAATGTAAATTTTGTTTAAATAATATTATTTTCATGAAATCTAATTAGAAATGTAGTTTTAAAATTTTTCGGACGATTACTTTTAAAATTATATCAAAAAAACGTTATTTTTTAGAAATAATGCGTTTTTCTTAAAAATCAAACAAAAACTGCTGTAACTTTTTTATTTCTTTATAAAAAAATGTAAATTTTGTTTAAATAATTTTATTTTCATGAAATCTAATTAGAAATGTAGTTTTAAAATTTTTCGGTCGATTATTTTTAAAATTATACCAAAAAAACGTTTTTCTTAAAAATCAAACTAAAACTGCTGTAACTTTTTTATTTCTTTATAAAAAAATGTAAATTTTGTTTAAATAATATTATTTTCATGAAATCTAATTAGAAATGTAGTTTTAAAATTTTTCGGGCGATTACTTTTAAAATTATATCAAAAAAACGTTATTTTTTAGAAATAATGCGTTTTTCTTAAAAATCAAACAAAAACTGCTGTAACTTTTTTATTTCTTTATAAAAAAATGTAAATTTTGTTTAAATAATTTTATTTTCATGAAATCTAATTAGAAATGTAGTTTTAAAATTTGTCGGTCGATTATTTTTAAAATTATACCAAAAAAACGTTTTTCTTAAAAATCAAACTAAAACTGCTATAACTTTTTTATTTCTTTATAAAAAAATGTAAATTTTGTTTAAATAATATTATTTTCATGAAATCTAATTAGAAATGTAGTTTTAAAATTTTTCGGACGATTACTTTTAAAATTATATCAAAAAAACGTTATTTTTTAGAAATAATGCGTTTTTCTTAAAAATCAAACAAAAACTGCTGTAACTTTTTTATTTCTTTATAAAAAAATGTAAATTTTGTTTAAATAATTTTATTTTCATGAAATCTAATTAGAAATGTAGTTTTAAAATTTTTCGGTCGATTATTTTTAAAATTATACCAAAAAAACGTTTTTCTTAAAAATCACACAAAAACTGCAGAAACTTTTTTATTTCTTTATAAAAAAATGTAAATTTTGTTTAAATAATTTTATTTTCATGAAATCTAATTAGAAATGTAGTTTTAAAATTTTTCGGACGATTACTTTTAAAATTATATCAAAAAAACGTTATTTTTTAGAAATAATGCGTTTTTCTTAAAAATCAAACAAAAACTGCTGTAACTTTTTTATTTCTTTATAAAAAAATGTAAATTTTGTTTAAATAATTTTATTTTCATGAAATCTAATTAGAAATGTAGTTTTAAAATTTTTCGGTCGATTATTTTTAAAATTATACCAAAAAAACGTTTTTCTTAAAAATCACACAAAAACTGCAGAAACTTTTTTATTTTTTTATAAAAAAATGTAAATTTTGTTTAAATAATATTATTTTCATGAAATCTAATTAGAAATGTAGTTTTAAAATTTTTCGGACGATTACTTTTAAAATTATATCAAAAAAACGTTATTTTTTAGAAATAATGCGTTTTTCTTAAAAATCAAACAAAAACTGCTGTAACTTTTTTATTTCTTTATAAAAAAATGTAAATTTTGTTTAAATAATTTTATTTTCATGAAATCTAATTAGAAATGTAGTTTTAAAATTTTTCGGTCGATTATTTTTAAAATTATACCAAAAAAACGTTTTTCTTAAAAATCACACAAAAACTGCAGAAACTTTTTTATTTCTTTATAAAAAAATGTAAATTTTGTTTAAATAATATTATTTTCATGAAATCTAATTAGAAATGTAGTTTTAAAATTTTTCGGACGATTACTTTTAAAATTATATCAAAAAAACGTTATTTTTTAGAAATAATGCGTTTTTCTTAAAAATCAAACAAAAACTGCTGTAACTTTTTTATTTCTTTATAAAAAAATGTAAATTTTAATTAAATAATTTTATTTTCATGAAATCTAATTAGAAATGTAGTTTTAAAATTTTTCGGACGATTACTTTTAAAATTATATCAAAAAAACGTTATTTTTTAGAAATAATGCGTTTTTCTTAAAAATCAAACAAAAACTGCTGTAACTTTTTTATTTCTTTATAAAAAAATGTAAATTTTGTTTAAATAATTTTATTTTCATGAAATCTAATTAGAAATGTAGTTTTAAAATTTTTCGGTCGATTATTTTTAAAATTATACCAAAAAAACGTTTTTCTTAAAAATCACACAAAAACTGCAGAAACTTTTTTATTTCTTTATAAAAAAATGTAAATTTTGTTTAAATAATATTATTTTCATGAAATCTAATTAGAAATGTAGTTTTAAAATTTTTCGGACGATTACTTTTAAAATTATATCAAAAAAACGTTATTTTTTAGAAATAATGCGTTTTTCTTAAAAATCAAACAAAAACTGCTGTAACTTTTTTATTTCTTTATAAAAAAATGTAAATTTTGTTTAAATAATTTTATTTTCATGAAATCTAATTAGAAATGTAGTTTTAAAATTTTTCGGTCGATTATTTTTAAAATTATACCAAAAAAACGTTTTTCTTAAAAATCAAACTAAAACTGCTGTAACTTTTTTATTTCTTTATAAAAAAATGTAAATTTTGTTTAAATAATATTATTTTCATGAAATCTAATTAGAAATGTAGTTTTAAAATTTTTCGGACGATTACTTTTAAAATTATATCAAAAAAACGTTATTTTTTAGAAATAATGCGTTTTTCTTAAAAATCAAACAAAAAATGCTGTAACTTTTTTATTTCTTTATAAAAAAATGTAAATTTTGTTTAAATAATTTTATTTTCATGAAATCTAATTAGAAATGTAGTTTTAAAATTTTTCGGTCGATTATTTTTAAAATTATACCAAAAAAACGTTTTTCTTAAAAATCACACAAAAACTGCAGAAACTTTTTTATTTCTTTATAAAAAAATGTAAATTTTGTTTAAATAATTTTATTTTCATGAAATCTAATTAGAAATGTAGTTTTAAAATTTTTCGGACGATTACTTTTAAAATTATATCAAAAAAACGTTATTTTTTCGAAATAATGCGTTTTTCTTAAAAATCAAACAAAAACTGCTGTAACTTTTTTATTTCTTTATAAAAAAATGTAAATTTTGTTTAAATAATTTTATTTTCATGAAATCTAATTAGAAATGTAGTTTTAAAATTTTTCGGTCGATTATTTTTAAAATTATAACAAAAAAACGTTTTTCTTAAAAATCAAACTAAAACTGCTGTAACTTTTTTATTTCTTTATAAAAAAATGTAAATTTTGTTTAAATAATATTATTTTCATGAAATCTAATTAGAAATGTAGTTTTAAAATTTTTCGGACGATTACTTTTAAAATTATATCAAAAAAACGTTATTTTTTAGAAATAATGCGTTTTTCTTAAAAATCAAACAAAAACTGCTGCAACTTTTTTATTTCTTTATAAAAAAATGTAAATTTTGTTTAAATAATTTTATTTTCATGAAATCTAATTAGAAATGTAGTTTTAAAATTTTTCGGTCGATTATTTTTAAAATTATACCAAAAAAACGTTTTTCTTATAAATCACACAAAAACTGCAGAAACTTTTTTATTTCTTTATAAAAAAATGTAAATTTTGTTTAAATAATTTTATTTTCATGAAATCTAATTAGAAATGTAGTTTTAAAATTTTTCGGACGATTACTTTTAAAATTATATCAAAAAAACGTTATTTTTTAGAAATAATGCGTTTTTCTTAAAAATCAAACAAAAACTGCTGTAACTTTTTTATTTCTTTATAAAAAAATGTAAATTTTGTTTAAATAATTTTATTTTCATGAAATCTAACTAGAAATGTAGTTTTAAAATTTTTCGGTCGATTATTTTTAAAATTATACCAAAAAAACGTTTTTCTTAAAAATCACACAAAAACTGCAGAAACTTTTTTATTTTTTTATAAAAAAATGTAAATTTTGTTTAAATAATATTATTTTCATGAAATCTAATTAGAAATGTAGTTTTAAAATTTTTCGGACGATTACTTTTAAAATTATATCAAAAAAACGTTATTTTTTAGAAATAATGCGTTTTTCTTAAAAATCAAACAAAAACTGCTGTAACTTTTTTATTTCTTTATAAAAAAATGTAAATTTTGTTTAAATAATTTTATTTTCATGAAATCTAATTAGAAATGTAGTTTTAAAATTTTTCGGTCGATTATTTTTAAAATTATACCAAAAAAACGTTTTTCTTAAAAATCACACAAAAACTGCAGAAACTTTTTTATTTCTTTATAAAAAAATGTAAATTTTGTTTAAATAATATTATTTTCATGAAATCTAATTAGAAATGTAGTTTTAAAATTTTTCGGACGATTACTTTTAAAATTATATCAAAAAAACGTAATTTTTTAGAAATAATGCGTTTTTCTTAAAAATCAAACAAAAACTGCTGTAACTTTTTTATTTCTTTATAAAAAAATGTAAATTTTGTTTAAATAATATTATTTTCATGAAATCTAATTAGAAATGTAGTTTTAAAACTTTCGGACGATTACTTTTAAAATTATATCAAAAAAACGTTATTTTTTAGAAATAATGCGTTTTTCTTAAAAATCAAACAAAAACTGCTGTAACTTTTTTATTTCTTTATAAAAAAATGTAAATTTTGTTTAAATAATTTTATTTTCATGAAATCTAATTAGAAATGTAGTTTTAAAATTTTTCGGTCGATTATTTTTAAAATTATACCAAAAAAACGTTTTTCTTAAAAATCACACAAAAACTGCAGAAACTTTTTTATTTCTTTATAAAAAAATGTAAATTTTGTTTAAATAATATTATTTTCATGAAATCTAATTAGAAATGTAGTTTTAAAATTTTTCGGACGATTACTTTTAAAATTATATCAAAAAAACGTTATTTTTTAGAAATAATGCGTTTTTCTTAAAAATCAAACAAAAACTGCTGTAACTTTTTTATTTCTTTATAAAAAAATGTAAATTTTGTTTAAATAATTTTATTTTCATGAAATCTAATTAGAAATGTAGTTTTAAAATTTTTCGGTCGATTATTTTTAAAATTATACCAAAAAAACGTTTTTCTTAAAAATCAAACTAAAACTGCTGTAACTTTTTTATTTCTTTATAAAAAAATGTAAATTTTGTTTAAATAATATTATTTTCATGAAATCTAATTAGAAATGTAGTTTTAAAATTTTTCGGACGATTACTTTTAAAATTATATCAAAAAAACGTTATTTTTTAGAAATAATGCGTTTTTCTTAAAAATCAAACATAAACTGCTGTAACTTTTTTATTTCTTTATAAAAAAATGTAAATTTTGTTTAAATAATTTTATTTTCATGAAATCTAATTAGAAATGTAGTTTTAAAATTTTTCGGTCGATTATTTTTAAAATTATACCAAAAAAACGTTTTTCTTAAAAATCAAACTAAAACTGCTGTAACTTTTTTATTTCTTTATAAAAAAATGTAAATTTTGTTTAAATAATATTATTTTCATGAAATCTAATTAGAAATGTAGTTTTAAAATTTTTCGGACGATTACTTTTAAAATTATATCAAAAAAACGTTATTTTTTAGAAATAATGCGTTTTTCTTAAAAATCAAACAAAAACTGCTGTAACTTTTTTATTTCTTTATAAAAAAATGTAAATTTTGTTTAAATAATTTTATTTTCATGAAATCTAATTAGAAATGTAGTTTTAAAATTTTTCGGTCGATTATTTTTAAAATTATACCAAAAAAACGTTTTTCTTAAAAATCAAACTAAAACTGCTGTAACTTTTTTATTTCTTTATAAAAAAATGTAAATTTTGTTTAAATAATATTATTTTCATGAAATCTAATTAGAAATGTAGTTTTAAAATTTTTCGGACGATTACTTTTAAAATTATATCAAAAAAACGTTATTTTTTAGAAATAATGCGTTTTTCTTAAAAATCAAACAAAAACTGCTGTAACTTTTTTATTTCTTTATAAAAAAATGTAAATTTTGTTTAAATAATTTTATTTTCATGAAATCTAATTAGAAATGTAGTTTTAAAATTTTTCGGTCGATTATTTTTAAAATTATACCAAAAAAACGTTTTTCTTAAAAATCAAACTAAAACTGCTGTAACTTTTTTATTTCTTTATAAAAAAATGTAAATTTTGTTTAAATAATATTATTTTCATGAAATCTAATTAGAAATGTAGTTTTAAAATTTTTCGGACGATTACTTTTAAAATTATATCAAAAAAACGTTATTTTTTAGAAATAATGCGTTTTTCTTAAAAATCAAACAAAAACTGCTGTAACTTTTTTATTTCTTTATAAAAAAATGTAAATTTTGTTTAAATAATTTTATTTTCATGAAATCTAATTAGAAATGTAGTTTTAAAATTTTTCGGACGATTACTTTTAAAATTATATCAAAAAAACGTTATTTTTTAGAAATAATGCGTTTTTCTTAAAAATCAAACAAAAACTGCTGTAACTTTTTTATTTCTTTATAAAAAAATGTAAATTTTGTTTAAATAATTTTATTTTCATGAAATCTAATTAGAAATGTAGTTTTAAAATTTTTCGGTCGATTATTTTTAAAATTATACCAAAAAAACGTTTTTCTTAAAAATCAAACTAAAACTGCTGTAACTTTTTTATTTCTTTATAAAAAAATGTAAATTTTGTTTAAATAATATTATTTTCATGAAATCTAATTAGAAATGTAGTTTTAAATTTTTCGGACGATTACTTTTAAAATTATATCAAAAAACGTTATTTTTTAGAAATAATGCGTTTTTCTTAAAAATCAAACAAAAACTGCTGTAACTTTTTTATTTCTTTATAAAAAAATGTAAATTTTGTTTAAATAATTTTATTTTCATGAAATCTAATTAGAAATGTAGTTTTAAAATTTTTCGGACGATTACTTTTAAAATTATATCAAAAAAACGTTATTTTTTAGAAATAATGCGTTTTTCTTAAAAATCAAACAAAAACTGCTGTAACTTTTTTATTTCTTTATAAAAAAATGTAAATTTTGTTTAAATAATTTTATTTTCATGAAATCTAATTAGAAATGTAGTTTTAAAATTTTTCGGTCGATTATTTTTAAAATTATACCAAAAAAACGTTTTTCTTAAAAATCAAACTAAAACTGCTGTAACTTTTTTATTTCTTTATAAAAAAATGTAAATTTTGTTTAAATAATATTATTTCATGAAATCTAATTAGAAATGTAGTTTTAAAATTTTTCGGACGATTACTTTTAAAATTATATCAAAAAAACGTTATTTTTTAGAAATAATGCGTTTTTCTTAAAAATCAAACAAAAACTGCTGTAACTTTTTTATTTCTTTATAAAAAATGTAAATTTTGTTTAAATAATTTTATTTTCATGAAATCTAATTAGAAATGTAGTTTTAAAATTTTTCGGTCGATTATTTTTAAAATTATACCAAAAAAACGTTTTTCTTAAAAATCAAACTAAAACTGCTGTAACTTTTTTATTTCTTTATAAAAAAATGTAAATTTTGTTTAAATAATATTATTTTCATGAAATCTAATTAGAAATGTAGTTTTAAAATTTTTCGGACGATTACTTTTAAAATTATATCAAAAAAACGTTATTTTTAGAAATAATGCGTTTTTCTTAAAAATCAAACAAAAACTGCTGTAACTTTTTTATTTCTTTATAAAAAAATGTAAATTTTGTTTAAATAATTTTATTTTCATGAAATCTAATTAGAAATGTAGTTTTAAAATTTTTCGGTCGATTATTTTTAAAATTATACCAAAAAAACGTTTTTCTTAAAAATCAAACTAAAACTGCTGTAACTTTTTTATTTCTTTATAAAAAAATGTAAATTTTGTTTAAATAATATTATTTTCATGAAATCTAATTAGAAATGTAGTTTTAAAATTTTTCGGACGATTACTTTTAAAATTATATCAAAAAAACGTTATTTTTTAGAAATAATGCGTTTTTCTTAAAAATCAAACAAAAACTGCTGTAACTTTTTTATTTCTTTATAAAAAAATGTAAATTTTGTTTAAATAATTTTATTTTCATGAAATCTTATTAGAAATGTAGTTTTAAAATTTTTCGGTCGATTATTTTTAAAATTATACCAAAAAAACGTTTTTCTTAAAAATCAAACTAAAACTGCTGTAACTTTTTTATTTCTTTATAAAAAAATGTAAATTTTGTTTAAATAATATTATTTTCATGAAATCTAATTAGAAATGTAGTTTTAAAATTTTTCGGACGATTACTTTTAAAATTATATCAAAAAAACGTTATTTTTTAGAAATAATGCGTTTTTCTTAAAAATCAAACAAAAACTGCTGTAACTTTTTTATTTCTTTATAAAAAAATGTAAATTTTGTTTAAATAATTTTATTTTCATGAAATCTAATTAGAAATGTAGTTTTAAAATTTTCGGTCGATTATTTTTAAAATTATACCAAAAAAACGTTTTTCTTAAAAATCAAACTAAAACTGCTGTAACTTTTTTATTTCTTTATAAAAAAATGTAAATTTTGTTTAAATAATATTATTTTCATGAAATCTAATTAGAAATGTAGTTTTAAAATTTTTCGGACGATTACTTTTAAAATTATATCAAAAAAACGTTATTTTTAGAAATAATGCGTTTTTCTTAAAAATCAAACAAAAACTGCTGTAACTTTTTTATTTCTTTATAAAAAAATGTAAATTTTGTTTAAATAATTTTATTTTCATGAAATCTAATTAGAAATGTAGTTTTAAAATTTTTCGGTCGATTATTTTTAAAATTATACCAAAAAAACGTTTTTCTTAAAAATCAAACTAAAACTGCTGTAACTTTTTTATTTTTTTATAAAAAAATGTAAATTTTGTTTAAATAATATTATTTTCATGAAATCTAATTAGAAATGTAGTTTTAAAATTTTTCGGACGATTACTTTTAAAATTATATCAAAAAAACGTTATTTTTTAGAAATAATGCGTTTTTCTTAAAAATCAAACAAAAACTGCTGTAACTTTTTTATTTCTTTATAAAAAAATGTAAATTTTGTTTAAGAAATTTTATTTTCATGAAATCTAATTAGAAATGTAGTTTTAAAATTTTTCGGTCGATTATTTTTAAAATTATACCAAAAAAACGTTTTTCTTAAAAATCACACAAAAACTGCAGAAACTTTTTTATTTCTTTATAAAAAAATGTAAATTTTGTTTAAATAATTTTATTTTCATGAAATCTAATTAGAAATGTAGTTTTAAAATTTTTCGGACGATTACTTTTAAAATTATATCAAAAAAACGTTATTTTTTAGAAGTAATGCGTTTTTCTTAAAAATCAAACAAAAACTGCTGTAACTTTTTTATTTCTTTATAAAAAAATGTAAATTTTGTTTAAATAATTTTATTTTCATGAAATCTAATTAGAAATGTAGTTTTAAAATTTTTCGGTCGATTATTTTTAAAATTATACCAAAAAAACGTTTTTCTTAAAAATCACACAAAAACTGCAGAAACTTTTTTATTTCTTTATATAAAAATGCAAATTTTGTTTAAATAATTTTATTTTCATGAAATCTAATTAGAAATGTAGTTTTAAAATTTTTCGGACGATTACTTTTAAAATTATATCAAAAAAACGTTATTTTTTAGAAATAATGCGTTTTTCTTAAAAATCAAACAAAAACTGCTGTAACTTTTTTATTTCTTTATAAAAAAATGTAAATTTTGTTTAAATAATTTTATTTTCATGAAATCTAATTAGAAATGTAGTTTTAAAATTTTTCGGTCGATTATTTTTAAAATTATACCAAAAAAACGTTTTTCTTAAAAATCACACAAAAACTGCAGAAACTTTTTTATTTCTTTATAAAAAAATGTAAATTTTGTTTAAATAATTTTATTTTCATGAAATCTAATTATAAATGTAGTTTTAAAATTTTTCGGACGATTACTTTTAAAATTATATCAAAAAAACGTTATTTTTTAGAAATAATGCGTTTTTCTTAAAAATCAAACAAAAACTGCTGTAACTTTTTTATTTCTTTATAAAAAAATGTAAATTTTGTTTAAATAATTTTATTTTCATGAAATCTAATTAGAAATGTAGTTTTAAAATTTTTCGGTCGATTATTTTTAAAATTATACCAAAAAAACGTTTTTCTTAAAAATCACACAAAAACTGCAGAAACGTTTTTATTTCTTTATATAAAAATGCAAATTTTGTTTAAATAATTTTATTTTCATGAAATCTAATTAGAAATGTAGTTTTAAAATTTTTCGGACGATTACTTTTAAAATTATATCAAAAAAACGTTATTTTTTAGAAATAATGCGTTTTTCTTAAAAATCAAACAAAAACTGCTGTAACTTTTTTATTTCTTTATAAAAAAATGTAAATTTTGTTTAAATAATTTTATTTTCATGAAATCTAATTAGAAATGTAGTTTTAAAATTTTTCGGTCGATTATTTTTAAAATTATACCAAAAAAAACGTTTTTCTTAAAAATCAAACTAAAACTGCTGTAACTTTTTTATTTCTTTATAAAAAAATGTAAATTTTGTTTAAATAATTTTATTTTCATGAAATCTAATTAGAAATGTAGTTTTAAAATTTTTCGGTCGATTATTTTTATAATTATACCAAAAAAACGTTTTTCTTAAAAATCAAACTAAAACTGCTGTAACTTTTTTATTTCTTTATAAAAAAATGTAAATTTTGTTTAAATAATATTATTTTCATGAAATCTAATTAGAAATGTAGTTTTAAAATTTTTCGGACGATTACTTTTAAAATTATATCAAAAAAACGTTATTTTTTAGAAATAATGCGTTTTTCTTAAAAATCAAACAAAAACTGCTGTAACTTTTTTATTTCTTTATAAAAAAATGTAAATTTTGTTTAAATAATTTTATTTTCATGAAATCTAATTAGAAATGTAGTTTTAAAATTTTTCGGTCGATTATTTTTAAAATTATACCAAAAAAACGTTTTTCTTAAAAATCAAACAAAAACTGCTGTAACTTTTTTATTTCTTTATAAAAAAATGTAAATTTTGTTTAAATAATTTTATTTTCATGAAATCTAATTAGAAATGTAGTTTTAAAATTTTTCGGTCGATTATTTTTAAAATTATACCAAAAAAACGTTTTTCTTAAAAATCAAACTAAAACTGCTGTAACTTTTTTATTTCTTTATAAAAAAATGTAAATTTTGTTTAAATAATATTATTTTCATGAAATCTAATTAGAAATGTAGTTCTAAAATTTTTCGGACGATTACTTTTAAAATTATATCAAAAAAACGTTATTTTTTAGAAATAATGCGTTTTTCTTAAAAATCAAACAAAAACTGCTGTAACTTTTTTATTTCTTTATAAAAAAATGTAAATTTTGTTTAAATAATTTTATTTTCATGAAATCTAATTAGAAATGTAGTTTTAAAATTTTTCGGTCGATTATTTTTAAAATTATACCAAAAAAACGTTTTTCTTAAAAATCACACAAAAACTGCAGAAACTTTTTTATTTCTTTATATAAAAATGTAAATTTTGTTTAAATAATTTTATTTTCATGAAATCTAATTAGAAATGTAGTTTTAAAATTTTTCGGACGATTACTTTTAAAATTATATCAAAAAAACGTTATTTTTTAGAAATAATGCGTTTTTCTTAAAAATCAAACAAAAACTGCTGTAACTTTTTTATTTCTTTATAAAAAAATGTAAATTTTGTTTAAATAATTTTATTTTCATGAAATCTAATTAGAAAACGATTACTTTTAAAATTATATCAAAAAAACGTTATTTTTTAGAAATAATGCGTTTTTCTTAAAAATCAAACAAAAACTGCTGTAACTTTTTTATTTCTTTATAAAAAAATGTAAATTTTGTTTAAATAATTTTATTTTCATGAAATCTAATTAGAAATGTAGTTTTAAAATTTTTCGGTCGATTATTTTTAAAATTATACCAAAAAAACGTTTTTCTTAAAAATCAAACTAAAACTGCTGTAACTTTTTTATTTCTTTATAAAAAAATGTAAATTTTGTTTAAATAATATTATTTTCATGAAATCTAATTAGAAATGTAGTTTTAAAATTTTTCGGACGATTACTTTTAAAATTATATCAAAAAAACGTTATTTTTTAGAAATAATGTGTTTTTCTTAAAAATCAAACAAAAACTGCTGTAACTTTTTTATTTCTTTATAAAAAAATGTAAATTTTGTTTAAATAATTTTATTTTCATGAAATCTAATTAGAAATGTAGTTTTAAAATTTTTCGGTCGATTATTTTTAAAATTATACCAAAAAAACGTTTTTCTTAAAAATCACACAAAAACTGCAGAAACTTTTTTATTTCTTAAAAAAAAATGTAAATTTTGTTTAAATAATTTTATTTTCATGAAATCTAATTAGAAATGTAGTTTTAAAATTTTTCGGACGATTACTTTTAAAATTATATCAAAAAAACGTTATTTTTTAGAAATAATGCGTTTTTCTTAAAAATCAAACAAAAACTGCTGTAACTTTTTTATTTCTTTATAAAAAAATGTAAATTTTGTTTAAATAATTTTATTTTCATGAAATCTAATTAGAAATGTAGTTTTAAAATTTTTCGGTCGATTATTTTTAAAATTATACCAAAAAAACGTTTTTCTTAAAAATCACACAAAAACTGCAGAAACTTTTTTATTTCTTTATAAAAAAATGTAAATTTTGTTTAAATAATATTATTTTCATGAAATCTAATTAGAAATGTAGTTTTAAAATTTTTCGGACGATTACTTTTAAAATTATATCAAAAAAACGTTATTTTTTAGAAATAATGCGTTTTTCTTAAAAATCAAACAAAAACTGCTGTAACTTTTTTATTTCTTTATAAAAAAATGTAAATTTTGTTTAAATAATTTTATTTTCATGAAATCTAATTAGAAATGTAGTTTTAAAATTTTTCGGTCGATTATTTTTAAAATTATACCAAAAAAACGTTTTTCTTAAAAATCAAACTAAAACTGCTGTAACTTTTTTATTTCTTTATAAAAAAATGTAAATTTTGTTTAAATAATATTATTTTCATGAAATCTAATTAGAAATGTAGTTTTAAAATTTTTCGGACGATTACTTTTAAAATTATATCAAAAAAACGTTATTTTTTAGAAATAATGCGTTTTTCTTAAAAATCAAACAAAAACTGCTGTAACTTTTTTATTTCTTTATAAAAAAATGTAAATTTTGTTTAAATAATTTTATTTTCATGAAATCTAATTAGAAATGTAGTTTTAAAATTTTTCGGTCGATTATTTTTAAAATTATACCAAAAAAACGTTTTTCTTAAAAATCAAACTAAAACTGCTGTAACTTTTTTATTTCTTTATAAAAAAATGTAAATTTTGTTTAAATAATATTATTTTCATGAAATCTAATTAGAAATGTAGTTTTAAAATTTTTCGGACGATTACTTTTAAAATTATATCAAAAAAACGTTATTTTTTAGAAATAATGCGTTTTTCTTAAAAATCAAACAAAAACTGCTGTAACTTTTTTATTTCTTTATAAAAAAATGTAAATTTTGTTTAAATAATTTTATTTTCATGAAATCTAATTAGAAATGTAGTTTTAAAATTTTTTGGTCGATTATTTTTAAAATTATACCAAAAAAACGTTTTTCTTAAAAATCAAACTAAAACTGCTGTAACTTTTTTATTTCTTTATAAAAAAATGTAAATTTTGTTTAAATAATATTATTTTCATGAAATCTAATTAGAAATGTAGTTTTAAAATTTTTCGGACGATTACTTTTAAAATTATATCAAAAAAACGTTATTTTTTAGAAATAATGCGTTTTTCTTAAAAATCAAACAAAAACTGCTGTAACTTTTTTATTTCTTTATAAAAAAATGTAAATTTTGTTTAAATAATTTTATTTTCATGAAATCTAATTAGAAATGTAGTTTTAAAATTTTTCGGTCGATTATTTTTAAAATTATACCAAAAAAACGTTTTTCTTAAAAATCAAACTAAAACTGCTGTAACTTTTTTATTTCTTTATAAAAAAATGTAAATTTTGTTTAAATAATATTATTTTCATGAAATCTAATTAGAAATGTAGTTTTAAAATTTTTCGGACGATTACTTTTAAAATTATATCAAAAAAACGTTATTTTTTAGAAATAATGCGTTTTTCTTAAAAATCAAACAAAAACTGCTGTAACTTTTTTATTTCTTTATAAAAAAATGTAAATTTTGTTTAAATAATTTTATTTTCATGAAATCTAATTAGAAATGTAGTTTTAAAATTTTTCGGTCGATTATTTTTAAAATTATACCAAAAAAACGTTTTTCTTAAAAATCACACAAAAACTGCAGAAACTTTTTTATTTCTTTATATAAAAATGCAAATTTTGTTTAAATAATTTTATTTTCATGAAATCTAATTAGAAATGTAGTTTTAAAATTTTTCGGACGATTACTTTTAAAATTATATCAAAAAAACGTTATTTTTTAGAAATAATGCGTTTTTCTTAAAAATCAAACAAAAACTGCTGTAACTTTTTTATTTCTTTATAAAAAAATGTAAATTTTGTTTAAATAATTTTATTTTCATGAAATCTAATTAGAAATGTAGTTTTAAAATTTTTCGGTCGATTATTTTTAAAATTATACCAAAAAAACGTTTTTCTTAAAAATCAAACTAAAACTGCTGTAACTTTTTTATTTCTTTATAAAAAAATGTAAATTTTGTTTAAATAATATTATTTTCATGAAATCTAATTAGAAATGTAGTTTTAAAATTTTTCGGACGATTACTTTTAAAATTATATCAAAAAAACGTTATTTTTTAGAAATAATGTGTTTTTCTTAAAAATCAAACAAAAACTGCTGTAACTTTTTTATTTCTTTATAAAAAAATGTAAATTTTGTTTAAATAATTTTATTTTCATGAAATCTAATTAGAAATGTAGTTTTAAAATTTTTCGGTCGATTATTTTTAAAATTATACCAAAAAAACGTTTTTCTTAAAAATCACACAAAAACTGCAGAAACTTTTTTATTTCTTAAAAAAAAATGTAAATTTTGTTTAAATAATTTTATTTTCATGAAATCTAATTAGAAATGTAGTTTTAAAATTTTTCGGACGATTACTTTTAAAATTATATCAAAAAAACGTTATTTTTTAGAAATAATGCGTTTTTCTTAAAAATCAAACAAAAACTGCTGTAACTTTTTTATTTCTTTATAAAAAAATGTAAATTTTGTTTAAATAATTTTATTTTCATGAAATCTAATTAGAAATGTAGTTTTAAAATTTTTCGGTCGATTATTTTTAAAATTATACCAAAAAAACGTTTTTCTTAAAAATCAAACTAAAACTGCTGTAACTTTTTTATTTCTTTATAAAAAAATGTAAATTTTGTTTAAATAATATTATTTTCATGAAATCTAATTAGAAATGTAGTTTTAAAATTTTTCGGACGATTACTTTTAAAATTATATCAAAAAAACGTTATTTTTTAGAAATAATGCGTTTTTCTTAAAAATCAAACAAAAACTGCTGTAACTTTTTTATTTCTTTATAAAAAAATGTAAATTTTGTTTAAATAATTTTATTTTCATGAAATCTAATTAGAAATGTAGTTTTAAAATTTTTCGGTCGATTATTTTTAAAATTATACCAAAAAAACGTTTTTCTTAAAAATCACACAAAAACTGCAGAAACTTTTTTATTTCTTTATAAAAAAATGTAAATTTTGTTTAAATAATTTTATTTTCATGAAATCTAATTAGAAATGTAGTTTTAAAATTTTTCGGACGATTACTTTTAAAATTATATCAAAAAAACGTTATTTTTTAGAAATAATGCGTTTTTCTTAAAAATCAAACAAAAACTGCTGTAACTTTTTTATTTCTTTATAAAAAAATGTAAATTTTGTTTAAATAATTTTATTTTCATGATTATTTTTAAAATTATACCAAAAAAACGTTTTTCTTAAAAATCAAACTAAAACTGCTGTAACTTTTTTATTTCTTTATAAAAAAATGTAAATTTTGTTTAAATAATTTTATTTTCATGAAATCTAATTAGAAATGTAGTTTTAAAATTTTTCGGACGATTACTTTTAAAATTATATCAAAAAAACGTTATTTTTTAGAAATAATGCGTTTTTCTTAAAAATCAAACAAAAACTGCTGTAACTTTTTTATTTCTTTATAAAAAAATGTAAATTTTGTTTAAATAATTTTATTTTCATGAAATCTAATTAGAAATGTAGTTTTAAAATTTTTCGGTCGATTATTTTTAAAATTATACCAAAAAAACGTTTTTCTTAAAAATCACACAAAAACTGCAGAAACTTTTTTATTTCTTTATAAAAAAATGTAAATTTTGTTTAAATAATATTATTTTCATGAAATCTAATTAGAAATGTAGTTTTAAAATTTTTCGGACGATTACTTTTAAAATTATATCAAAAAAACGTTATTTTTTAGAAATAATGCGTTTTTCTTAAAAATCAAACAAAAACTGCTGTAACTTTTTTATTTCTTTATAAAAAAATGTAAATTTTGTTTAAATAATTTTATTTTCATGAAATCTAATTAGAAATGTAGTTTTAAAATTTTTCGGTCGATTATTTTTAAAATTATACCAAAAAAACGTTTTTCTTAAAAATCAAACTAAAACTGCTGTAACTTTTTTATTTCTTTATAAAAAAATGTAAATTTTGTTTAAATAATATTATTTTCATGAAATCTAATTAGAAATGTAGTTTTAAAATTTTTCGGACGATTACTTTTAAAATTATATCAAAAAAACGTTATTTTTTAGAAATAATGCGTTTTTCTTAAAAATCAAACAAAAACTGCTGTAACTTTTTTATTTCTTTATAAAAAAATGTAAATTTTGTTTAAATAATTTTATTTTCATGAAATCTAATTAGAAATGTAGTTTTAAAATTTTTCGGTCGATTATTTTTAAAATTATACCAAAAAAACATTTTTCTTAAAAATCACACAAAAACTGCAGAAACTTTTTTATTTCTTTATAAAAAAATGTAAATTTTGTTTAAATAATATTATTTTCATGAAATCTAATTAGAAATGTAGTTTTAAAATTTTTCGGACGATTACTTTTAAAATTATATCAAAAAAACGTTATTTTTTAGAAATAATGCGTTTTTCTTAAAAATCAAACAAAAACTGCTGTAACTTTTTTATTTCTTTATAAAAAAATGTAAATTTTGTTTAAATAATTTTATTTTCATGAAATCTAATTAGAAATGTAGTTTTAAAATTTTTCGGTCGATTATTTTTAAAATTATACCAAAAAAACATTTTTCTTAAACATCACACAAAAACTGCAGAAACTTTTTTATTTCTTTATAAAAAAATGTAAATTTTAATTAAATAATTTTATTTTCATGAAATCTAATTAGAAATGTAGTTTTAAAATTTTTCGGACGATTACTTTTAAAATTATATCAAAAAAACGTTATTTTTTAGAAATAATGCGTTTTTCTTAAAAATCAAACAAAAACTGCTGTAACTTTTTTATTTCTTTATAAAAAAATGTAAATTTTGTTTAAATAATTTTATTTTCATGAAATCTAATTAGAAATGTAGTTTTAAAATTTTTCGGTCGATTATTTTTAAAATTATACCAAAAAAACGTTTTTCTTAAAAATCAAACTAAAACTGCTATAACTTTTTTATTTCTTTATAAAAAAATGTAAATTTTGTTTAAATAATATTATTTTCATGAAATCTAATTAGAAATGTAGTTTTAAAATTTTTCGGACGATTACTTTTAAAATTATATCAAAAAAACGTTATTTTTTAGAAATAATGCGTTTTTCTTAAAAATCAAACAAAAACTGCTGTAACTTTTTTATTTCTTTATAAAAAAATGTAAATTTTGTTTAAATAATTTTATTTTCATGAAATCTAATTAGAAATGTAGTTTTAAAATTTTTCGGTCTTTTATTTTTAAAATTATACCAAAAAAACGTTTTTCTTAAAAATCACACAAAAACTGCAGAAACTTTTTTATTTCTTTATAAAAAAATGTAAATTTTGTTTAAATAATTTTATTTTCATGAAATCTAATTAGAAATGTAGTTTTAAAATTTTTCGGACGATTACTTTTAAAATTATATCAAAAAAACGTTATTTTTTAGAAATAATGCGTTTTTCTTAAAAATCAAACAAAAACTGCTGTAACTTTTTTATTTCTTTATAAAAAAATGTAAATTTTGTTTAAATAATTTTATTTTCATGAAATCTAATTAGAAATGTAGTTTTAAAATTTTTCGGTCGATTATTTTTAAAATTATACCAAAAAAACGTTTTTCTTAAAAATCACACAAAAACTGCAGAAACTTTTTTATTTCTTTATAAAAAAATGTAAATTTTGTTTAAATAATATTATTTTCATGAAATCTAATTAGAAATGTAGTTTTAAAATTTTTCGGACGATTACTTTTAAAATTATATCAAAAAAACGTTATTTTTTAGAAATAATGCGTTTTTCTTAAAAATCAAACAAAAACTGCTGTAACTTTTTTATTTCTTTATAAAAAAATGTAAATTTTGTTTAAATAATTTTATTTTCATGAAATCTAATTAGAAATGTAGTTTTAAAATTTTTCGGTCGATTATTTTTAAAATTATACCAAAAAAACGTTTTTCTTAAAAATCAAACTAAAACTGCTGTAACTTTTTTATTTCTTTATAAAAAAATGTAAATTTTGTTTAAATAATATTATTTTCATGAAATCTAATTAGAAATGTAGTTTTAAAATTTTTCGGACGATTACTTTTAAAATTATATCAAAAAAACGTTATTTTTTAGAAATAATGCGTTTTTCTTAAAAATCAAACAAAAACTGCTGTAACTTTTTTATTTCTTTATAAAAAAATGTAAATTTTGTTTAAATAATTTTATTTTCATGAAATCTAATTAGAAATGTAGTTTTAAAATTTTTCGGTCGATTATTTTTAAAATTATACCAAAAAAACGTTTTTCTTAAAAATCACACAAAAACTGCAGAAACTTTTTTATTTCTTTATAAAAAAATGTAAATTTTGTTTAAATAATTTTATTTTCATGAAATCTAATTAGAAATGTAGTTTTAAAATTTTTCGGACGATTACTTTTAAAATTATATCAAAAAAACGTTATTTTTTAGAAATAATGCGTTTTTCTTAAAAATCAAACAAAAACTGCTGTAACTTTTTTATTTCTTTATAAAAAAATGTAAATTTTGTTTAAATAATTTTATTTTCATGAAATCTAATTAGAAATGTAGTTTTAAAATTTTTCGGTCGATTATTTTTAAAATTATACCAAAAAAACGTTTTTCTTAAAAATCACACAAAAACTGCAGAAACTTTTTTATTTCTTTATAAAAAAATGTAAATTTTGTTTAAATAATTTTATTTTCATGAAATCTAATTAGAAATGTAGTTTTAAAATTTTTCGGACGATTACTTTTAAAATTATATCAAAAAAACGTTATTTTTTAGAAATAATGCGTTTTTCTTAAAAATCAAACAAAAACTGCTGTAACTTTTTTATTTCTTTATAAAAAAATGTAAATTTTGTTTAAATAATTTTATTTTCATGAAATCTAATTAGAAATGTAGTTTTAAAATTTTTCGGTCGATTATTTTTAAAATTATACCAAAAAAACGTTTTTCTTAAAAATCAAACTAAAACTGCTGTAACTTTTTTATTTCTTTATAAAAAAATGTAAATTTTGTTTAAATAATATTATTTTCATGAAATCTAATTAGAAATGTAGTTTTAAAATTTTTCGGACGATTACTTTTAAAATTATATCAAAAAAACGTTATTTTTTAGAAATAATGCGTTTTTCTTAAAAATCAAACAAAAACTGCTGTAACTTTTTTATTTCTTTATAAAAAATGTAAATTTTGTTTAAATAATTTTATTTTCATGAAATCTAATTAGAAATGTAGTTTTAAAATTTTTCGGGCGATTATTTTTAAAATTATACCAAAAAAACGTTTTTCTTAAAAATCAAACTAAAACTGCTGTAACTTTTTTATTTCTTTATAAAAAAATGTAAATTTTGTTTAAATAATATTATTTTCATGAAATCTAATTAGAAATGTAGTTTTAAAATTTTTCGGACGATTACTTTTAAAATTATATCAAAAAAACGTTATTTTTTTAGAAATAATGCGTTTTTCTTAAAAATCAAACAAAAACTGCTGTAACTTTTTTATTTCTTTATAAAAAAATGTAAATTTTGTTTAAATAATTTTATTTTCATGATTATTTTTAAAATTATACCAAAAAAACGTTTTTCTTAAAAATCAAACTAAAACTGCTGTAACTTTTTTATTTCTTTATAAAAAAATGTAAATTTTGTTTAAATAATTTTATTTTCATGAAAAATCTAATTAGAAATGTAGTTTTAAAATTTTTCGGTCGATTATTTTTAAAATTATACCAAAAAAACGTTTTTCTTAAAATCACACAAAAACTGCAGAAACTTTTTTATTTCTTTATAAAAAAATGTAAATTTTGTTTAAATAATTTTATTTTCATGAAATCTAATTAGAAATGTAGTTTTAAAATTTTTCGGACGATTACTTTTAAATTATATCAAAAAAACGTTATTTTTTTTAATAATGCGTTTTTCTTAAAAATCAAACAAAAACTGCTGTAACTTTTTTATTTCTTTATAAAAAAATGTAAATTTTGTTTAAATAATTTTATTTTCATGAAATCTAATTAGAAATGTAGTTTTAAAATTTTTCGGTCGATTATTTTTAAAATTATACCAAAAAAACGTTTTTCTTAAAAATCAAACTAAAACTGCTGTAACTTTTTTATTTCTTTATAAAAAAATGTAAATTTTGTTTAAATAATATTATTTTCATGAAATCTAATTAGAAATGTAGTTTTAAAATTTTTCGGACGATTACTTTTAAAATTATATCAAAAAAACGTTATTTTTTAGAAATAATGCGTTTTTCTTAAAAATCAAACAAAAACTGCTGTAACTTTTTTATTTCTTTATAAAAAAATGTAAATTTTGTTTAAATAATTTTATTTTCATGAAATCTAATTAGAAATGTAGTTTTAAAATTTTTCGGTAGATTATTTTTAAAATTATACCAAAAAAACGTTATTTTTTAGAAATAATGCGTTTTTCTTAAAAATCAAACAAAAACTGCTGTAACTTTTTTATTTCTTTATAAAAAAATGTAAATTTTGTTTAAATAATTTTATTTTCATGAAATCTAATTAGAAATGTAGCTTTAAAATTTTTCGGTCGATTATTTTTAAAATTATACCAAAAAAAACGTTTTTCTTAAAAATCACACAAAAACTGCAGAAACTTTTTTATTTCTTTATAAAAAAATGTAAATTTTGTTTAAATAATATTATTTTCATGAAATCTAATTAGAAATGTAGTTTAAAATTTTTCGGACGATTACTTTTAAAATTATATCAAAAAAACATTATTTTTTAGAAATAATGCGTTTTTCTTAAAAATCAAACAAAAACTGCTGTAACTTTTTTATTTCTTTATAAAAAAATGTAAATTTTGTTTAAATAATTTTATTTTCATGAAATCTAATTAGAAATGTAGTTTTAAAATTTTTCGGTCGATTATTTTTAAAATTATACCAAAAAAACGTTTTTCTTAAAAATCAAACTAAAACTGCTGTAACTTTTTTATTTCTTTATAAAAAAATGTAAATTTTGTTTAAATAATATTATTTTCATGAAATCTAATTAGAAATGTAGTTTTAAAATTTTTCGGACGATTACTTTTAAAATTATATCAAAAAAACGTTATTTTTTAGAAATAATGCGTTTTTCTTAAAAATCAAACAAAAACTGCTGTAACTTTTTTATTTCTTTATAAAAAAATGTAAATTTTGTTTAAATAATTTTATTTTCATGAAATCTAATTAGAAATGTAGTTTTAAAATTTTTCGGTCGATTATTTTTAAAATTATACCAAAAAAACGTTTTTCTTAAAAATCACACAAAAACTGCAGAAACTTTTTTATTTCTTTATAAAAAATGTAAATTTTGTTTAAATAATATTATTTTCATGAAATCTAATTAGAAATGTAGTTTTAAAATTTTTCGGACGATTACTTTTAAAATTATATCAAAAAAACGTTATTTTTTAGAAATAATGCGTTTTTCTTAAAAATCAAACAAAAACTGCTGTAACTTTTTTATTTCTTTATAAAAAAATGTAAATTTTGTTTAAATAATATTATTTTCATGAAATCTAATTAGAAATGTAGTTTTAAAATTTTTCGGACGATTACTTTTAAAATTATATCAAAAAAACGTTATTTTTAGAAATAATGCGTTTTTCTTAAAAATCAAACAAAAACTGCTGTAACTTTTTTATTTCTTTATAAAAAAATGTAAATTTTGTTTAAATAATATTATTTTCATGAAATCTAATTAGAAATGTAGTTTTAAAATTTTTCGGACGATTACTTTTAAATTATATCAAAAAAACGTTATTTTTTAGAAATAATGCGTTTTTCTTAAAAATCAAACAAAAACTGCTGTAACTTTTTTATTTCTTTATAAAAAAATGTAAATTTTGTTTAAATAATTTTATTTTTCATGAAATCTTATTAGAAATGTAGTTTTAAAATTTTTCGGTCGATTATTTTTAAAATTATACCAAAAAAACGTTTTTCTTAAAAATCAAACTAAAACTGCTGTTAACTTTTTTATTTCTTTATAAAAAAATGTAAATTTTGTTTAAATAATATTATTTTCATGAAATCTAATTAGAAATGTAGTTTTAAAATTTTTCGGACGATTACTTTTAAAATTATATCAAAAAAACGTTATTTTTTAGAAATAATGCGTTTTTCTTAAAAATCAAACAAAAACTGCTGTAACTTTTTTATTTCTTTATAAAAAAATGTAAATTTTGTTTAAATAATTTTATTTTCATGAAATCTAATTAGAAATGTAGTTTTAAAATTTTTCGGTCGATTATTTTTAAAATTATACCAAAAAAACGTTTTTCTTAAAAATCAAACTAAAACTGCTGTAACTTTTTTATTTCTTTATAAAAAAATGTAAATTTTGTTTAAATAATATTATTTTCATGAAATCTAATTAGAAATGTAGTTTTAAAATTTTTCGGACGATTACTTTTAAAATTATATCAAAAAAACGTTATTTTTTAGAAATAATGCGTTTTTCTTAAAAATCAAACAAAAACTGCTGTAACTTTTTTATTTCTTTATAAAAAAATGTAAATTTGTTTAAATAATTTTATTTTCATGAAATCTAATTAGAAATGTAGTTTTAAAATTTTTCGGTCGATTATTTTTAAAATTATACCAAAAAAACGTTTTTCTTAAAAATCACACAAAAACTGCAGAAACTTTTTTATTTCTTTATAAAAAAATGTAAATTTTGTTTAAATAATATTATTTTCATGAAATCTAATTAGAAATGTAGTTTTAAAATTTTTCGGACGATTACTTTTAAAATTATATCAAAAAAACGTTATTTTTTAGAAATAATGCGTTTTTCTTAAAAATCAAACAAAAACTGCTGTAACTTTTTTATTTCTTTATAAAAAAATGTAAATTTTGTTTAAATAATTTTATTTTCATGAAATCTAATTAGAAATGTAGTTTTAAAATTTTTCGGTCGATTATTTTTAAAATTATACCAAAAAAACGTTTTTCTTAAAAATCAAACTAAAACTGCTGTAACTTTTTTATTTCTTTATAAAAAAATGTAAATTTTGTTTAAATAATATTATTTTCATGAAATCTAATTAGAAATGTAGTTTTAAAATTTTTCGGACGATTACTTTTAAAATTATATCAAAAAAACGTTATTTTTTAGAAATAATGCGTTTTTCTTAAAAATCAAACAAAAACTGCTGTAACTTTTTTATTTCTTTATAAAAAAATGTAAATTTTGTTTAAATAATTTTATTTTCATGAAATCTAATTAGAAATGTAGTTTTAAAATTTTTCGGTCGATTATTTTTAAAATTATACCAAAAAAACGTTTTTCTTAAAAATCACACAAAAACTGCAGAAACTTTTTTATTTCTTTATAAAAAAAATGTAAATTTTGTTTAAATAATTTTATTTTCATGAAATCTAATTAGAAATGTAGTTTTAAAATTTTTCGGTCGATTATTTTTAAAATTATACCAAAAAAACGTTTTTCTTAAAAATCAAACTAAAACTGCTGTAACTTTTTTATTTCTTTATAAAAAAATGTAAATTTTGTTTAAATAATATTATTTTCATGAAATCTAATTAGAAATGTAGTTTTAAAATTTTTCGGACGATTACTTTTAAAATTATATCAAAAAAACGTTATTTTTTAGAAATAATGCGTTTTTCTTAAAAATCAAACAAAAACTGCTGTAACTTTTTTATTTCTTTATAAAAAAATGTAAATTTTGTTTAAATAATTTTATTTTCATGAAATCTAATTAGAAATGTAGTTTTAAAATTTTTCGGTCGATTATTTTTAAAATTATACCAAAAAAACGTTTTTCTTAAAAATCAAACTAAAACTGCAACTTTTTTATTTCTTTATAAAAAAATGTAAATTTTGTTTAAATAATATTATTTTCATGAAATCTAATTAGAAATGTAGTTTTAAAATTTTTCGGACGATTACTTTTAAAATTATATCAAAAAAACGTTATTTTTTAGAAATAATGCGTTTTTCTTAAAAATCAAACAAAAACTGCTGTAACTTTTTTATTTCTTTATAAAAAAATGTAAATTTTGTTTAAATAATTTTATTTTCATGAAATCTAATTAGAAATGTAGTTTTAAAATTTTTCGGTCGATTATTTTTAAAATTATACCAAAAAAACGTTTTTCTTAAAAATCAAACTAAAACTGCTGTAACTTTTTTATTTCTTTATAAAAAAATGTAAATTTTGTTTAAATAATATTATTTTCATGAAATCTAATTAGAAATGTAGTTTTAAAATTTTTCGGACGATTACTTTTAAAATTATATCAAAAAAACGTTATTTTTTAGAAATAATGCGTTTTTCTTAAAAATCAAACAAAAACTGCTGTAACTTTTTTATTTCTTTATAAAAAAATGTAAATTTTGTTTAAATAATTTTATTTTCATGAAATCTAATTAGAAATGTAGTTTTAAAATTTTTCGGTCGATTATTTTTAAAATTATACCAAAAAAACGTTTTTCTTAAAAATCACACAAAAACTGCAGAAACTTTTTTATTTCTTTATAAAAAAATGTAAATTTTGTTTAAATAATATTATTTTCATGAAATCTAATTAGAAATGTAGTTTTAAAATTTTTCGGACGATTACTTTTAAAATTATATCAAAAAAACGTTATTTTTTAGAAATAATGCGTTTTTCTTAAAAATCAAACAAAAACTGCTGTAACTTTTTTATTTCTTTATAAAAAAATGTAAATTTTGTTTAAATAATTTTATTTTCATGAAATCTAATTAGAAATGTAGTTTTAAAATTTTTCGGTCGATTATTTTTAAAATTATACCAAAAAAAACGTTTTTCTTAAAAATCAAACTAAAACTGCTGTAACTTTTTTATTTCTTTATAAAAAAATGTAAATTTTGTTTAAATAATATTATTTTCATGAAATCTAATTAGAAATGTAGTTTTAAAATTTTTCGGACGATTACTTTTAAAATTATATCAAAAAAACGTTATTTTTTAGAAATAATGCGTTTTTCTTAAAAATCAAACAAAAACTGCTGTAACTTTTTTATTTCTTTATAAAAAAATGTAAATTTTGTTTAAATAATATTATTTTCATGAAATCTAATTAGAAATGTAGTTTTAAAATTTTTCGGACGATTACTTTTAAAATTATATCAAAAAAACGTTATTTTTTAGAAATAATGCGTTTTTCTTAAAAATCAAACAAAAACTGCTGTAACTTTTTTATTTCTTTATAAAAAAATGTAAATTTTGTTTAAATAATTTTATTTTCATGAAATCTAATTAGAAATGTAGTTTTAAAATTTTTCGGTCGATTATTTTTAAAATTATACCAAAAAAACGTTTTTCTTAAAAATCAAACTAAAACTGCTGTAACTTTTTTATTTCTTTATAAAAAAATGTAAATTTTGTTTAAATAATATTATTTTCATGAAATCTAATTAGAAATGTAGTTTTAAAATTTTTCGGGGACGATTACTTTTAAAATTATATCAAAAAAACGTTATTTTTTAGAAATAATGCGTTTTTCTTAAAAATCAAACAAAAACTGCTGTAACTTTTTTATTTCTTTATAAAAAAATGTAAATTTTGTTTAAATAATTTTATTTTCATGAAATCTAATTAGAAATGTAGTTTTAAAATTTTTCGGTCGATTATTTTTAAAATTATACCAAAAAAACGTTTTTCTTAAAAATCAAACTAAAACTGCTGTAACTTTTTTATTTCTTTATAAAAAAATGTAAATTTTGTTTAAATAATATTATTTTCATGAAATCTAATTAGAAATGTAGTTTTAAAATTTTTCGGACGATTACTTTTAAAATTATATCAAAAAAACGTTATTTTTTAGAAATAATGCGTTTTTCTTAAAAATCAAACAAAAACTGCTGTAACTTTTTTATTTCTTTATAAAAAAATGTAAATTTTGTTTAAATAATTTTATTTTCATGAAATCTAATTAGAATTGTAGTTTTAAAATTTTTCGGTCGATTATTTTTAAAATTATACCAAAAAAACGTTTTTCTTAAAAATCAAACTAAAACTGCTGTAACTTTTTTATTTCTTTATAAAAAAATGTAAATTTTGTTTAAATAATATTATTTTCATGAAATCTAATTAGAAATGTAGTTTTAAAATTTTTCGGACGATTACTTTTAAAATTATATCAAAAAAACGTTATTTTTTAGAAATAATGCGTTTTTCTTAAAAATCAAACAAAAACTGCTGTAACTTTTTTATTTCTTTATAAAAAAATGTAAATTTTGTTTAAATAATTTTATTTTCATGAAATCTAATTAGAAATGTAGTTTTAAAATTTTTCGGTCGATTATTTTTAAAATTATACCAAAAAAACGTTTTTCTTAAAAATCAAACTAAAACTGCTGTAACTTTTTTATTTCTTTATAAAAAAATGTAAATTTTGTTTAAATAATATTATTTTCATGAAATCTAATTAGAAATGTAGTTTTAAAATTTTTCGGACGATTACTTTTAAAATTATATCAAAAAAACGTTATTTTTTAGAAATAATGCGTTTTTCTTAAAAATCAAACAAAAACTGCTGTAACTTTTTTATTTCTTTATAAAAAATTGTAAATTTTGTTTAAATAATTTTATTTTCATGAAATCTAATTAGAAATGTAGTTTTAAAATTTTTCGGTCAATTATTTTTAAAATTATACCAAAAAAACGTTTTTCTTAAAAATCACACAAAAACTGCAGAAACTTTTTTATTTCTTTATAAAAAAATGTAAATTTTGTTTAAATAATTTTATTTTCATGAAATCTAATTAGAAATGTAGTTTTAAAATTTTTCTTACGATTACTTTTAAAATTATATCAAAAAAACGTTATTTTTTAGAAATAATGCGTTTTTCTTAAAAATCAAACAAAAACTGCTGTAACTTTTTTATTTCTTTATAAAAAAATGTAAATTTTGTTTAAATAATTTTATTTTCATGAAATCTAATTAGAAATGTAGTTTTAAAATTTTTCGGTCGATTATTTTTAAAATTATACCAAAAAAACGTTTTTCTTAAAAATCACACAAAAACTGCAGAAACTTTTTTATTTCTTTATAAAAAAATGTAAATTTTGTTTAAATAATTTTATTTTCATGAAATCTAATTAGAAATGTAGTTTTAAAATTTTTCGGACGATTACTTTTAAAATTATATCAAAAAAACGTTATTTTTTAGAAATAATGCGTTTTTCTTAAAAATCAAACAAAAACTGCTGTAACTTTTTTATTTCTTTATAAAAAAATGTAAATTTTGTTTAAATAATTTTATTTTCATGAAATCTAATTAGAAATGTAGTTTTAAAATTTTTCGGTCGATTATTTTTAAAATTATAAAAAAAAAACGTTTTTCTTAAAAATCACACAAAAACTGCAGAAACTTTTTTATTTCTTTATAAAAAAATGTAAATTTTGTTTAAATAATATTATTTTCATGAAATCTAATTAGAAATGTAGTTTTAAAATTTTTCGGACGATTACTTTTAAAATTATATCAAAAAAACGTTATTTTTTGGAAATAATGCGTTTTTCTTAAAAATCAAACAAAAACTGCTGTAACTTTTTTATTTCTTTATAAAAAAATGTAAATTTTGTTTAAATAATTTTATTTTCATGAAATCTAATTAGAAATGTAGTTTTAAAATTTTTCGGTCGATTATTTTTAAAATTATACCAAAAAAACGTTTTTCTTAAAAATCACACAAAAACTGCAGAAACTTTTTTATTTCTTTATAAAAAAATGTAAATTTTGTTTAAATAATATTATTTTCATGAAATCTAATTAGAAATGTAGTTTTAAAATTTTTCGGACGATTACTTTTAAAATTTTATCAAAAAAACGTTATTTTTTAGAAATAATGCGTTTTTCTTAAAAATCAAACAAAAACTGCTGTAACTTTTTTATTTCTTTATAAAAAAATGTAAATTTTGTTTAAATAATTTTATTTTCATGAAATCTAATTAGAAATGTAGTTTTAAAATTTTTCGGTCGATTATTTTTAAAATTATACCAAAAAAACGTTTTTCTTAAAAATCACACAAAAACTGCAGAAACTTTTTTATTTTTTTATAAAAAAATGTAAATTTTGTTTAAATAATATTATTTTCATGAAATCTAATTAGAAATGTAGTTTTAAAATTTTTCGGACGATTACTTTTAAAATTATATCAAAAAAACGTTATTTTTTAGAAATAATGCGTTTTTCTTAAAAATCAAACAAAAACTGCTGTAACTTTTTTATTTCTTTATAAAAAAATGTAAATTTTGTTTAAATAATTTTATTTTCATGAAATCTAATTAGAAATGTAGTTTTAAAATTTTTCGGTCGATTATTTTTAAAATTATACCAAAAAAACGTTTTTCTTAAAAATCACACAAAAACTGCAGAAACTTTTTTATTTCTTTATAAAAAAATGTAAATTTTGTTTAAATAATATTATTTTCATGAAATCTAATTAGAAATGTAGTTTTAAAATTTTTCGGACGATTTTATTTTAAAATTATATCAAAAAAACGTTATTTTTTAGAAATAATGCGTTTTTCTTAAAAATCAAACAAAAACTGCTGTAACTTTTTTATTTCTTTATAAAAAAATGTAAATTTTGTTTAAATAATATTATTTTCATGAAATCTAATTAGAAATGTAGTTTTAAAATTTTTCGGACGATTACTTTTAAAATTATATCAAAAAAACGTTATTTTTTAGAAATAATGCGTTTTTCTTAAAAATCAAACAAAAACTGCTGTAACTTTTTTATTTCTTTATAAAAAAATGTAAATTTTGTTTAAATAATTTTATTTTCATGAAATCTAATTAGAAATGTAGTTTTAAAATTTTTCGGTCGATTATTTTTAAAATTATACCAAAAAAACGTTTTTCTTAAAAATCAAACTAAAACTGCTGTAACTTTTTTATTTCTTTATAAAAAAATGTAAATTTTGTTTAAATAATATTATTTTCATGAAATCTAATTAGAAATGTAGTATTAAAATTTTTCGGTCGATTATTTTTAAAATTATACCAAAAAAACGTTTTTCTTAAAAATCAAACTAAAACTGCTGTAACTTTTTTATTTCTTTATAAAAAAATGTAAATTTTGTTTAAATAATATTATTTTCATGAAATCTAATTAGAAATGTAGTTTTAAAATTTTTCAGACGATTACTTTTAAAATTATATCAAAAAAACGTTATTTTTTAGAAATAATGCGTTTTTCTTAAAAATCAAACAAAAACTGCTGTAACTTTTTTATTTCTTTATAAAAAAATGTAAATTTTGTTTAAATAATTTTATTTTCATGAAATCTAATTAGAAATGTAGTTTTAAAATTTTTCGGTCGATTATTTTTAAAATTATACCAAAAAAACGTTTTTCTTAAAAATCACACAAAAACTGCAGAAACTTTTTTATTTCTTTATAAAAAAATGTAAATTTTGTTTAAATAATATTATTTTCATGAAATCTAATTAGAAATGTAGTTTTAAAATTTTTCGGACGATTACTTTTAAAATTATATCAAAAAAACGTTATTTTTTAGAAATAATGCGTTTTTCTTAAAAATCAAACAAAAACTGCTGTAACTTTTTTATTTCTTTATAAAAAAATGTAAATTTTGTTTAAATAATTTTATTTTCATGAAATCTAATTAGAAATGTAGTTTTAAAATTTTTCGGTCGATTATTTTTAAAATTATACCAAAAAAACGTTTTTCTTAAAAATCAAACTAAAACTGCTGTAACTTTTTTATTTCTTTATAAAAAAATGTAAATTTTGTTTAAATAATATTATTTTCATGAAATCTAATTAGAAATGTAGTTTTAAAATTTTTCGGACGATTACTTTTAAAATTATATCAAAAAAACGTTATTTTTTAGAAATAATGCGTTTTTCTTAAAAATCAAACAAAAACTGCTGTAACTTTTTTATTTCTTTTTAAAAAAATGTAAATTTTGTTTAAATAATATTATTTTCATGAAATCTAATTAGAAATGTAGTTTTAAAATTTTTCGGACGATTACTTTTAAAATTATATCAAAAAAACGTTATTTTTTAGAAATAATGCGTTTTTCTTAAAAATCAAACAAAAACTGCTGTAACTTTTTTATTTCTTTATAAAAAAATGTAAATTTTGTTTAAATAATTTTATTTTCATGAAATCTAATTAGAAATGTAGTTTTAAAATTTTTCGGTCGATTATTTTTAAAATTATACCAAAAAAACGTTTTTCTTAAAAATCAAACTAAAACTGCTGTAACTTTTTTATTTCTTTATAAAAAAATGTAAATTTTGTTTAAATAATATTATTTTCATGAAATCTAATTAGAAATGTAGTTTTAAAATTTTTCGGACGATTACTTTTAAAATTATATCAAAAAAACGTTATTTTTTAGAAATAATGCGTTTTTCTTAAAATCAAACAAAAACTGCTGTAACTTTTTTATTTCTTTATAAAAAAATGTAAATTTTGTTTAAATAATTTTATTTTCATGAAATCTAATTAGAAATGTAGTTTTAAAATTTTTCGGTCGATTATTTTAAAATTATACCAAAAAAACGTTTTTCTTAAAAATCACACAAAAACTGCAGAAACTTTTTTATTTCTTTATAAAAAAATGTAAATTTTGTTTAAATAATTTTATTTTCATGAAATCTAATTAGAAATGTAGTTTTAAAATTTTTCGGACGATTACTTTTAAAATTATATCAAAAAAACGTTATTTTTTAGAAATAATGCGTTTTTCTTAAAATCAAACAAAAACTGCTGTAACTTTTTTATTTCTTTATAAAAAAATGTAAATTTTGTTTAAATAATTTTATTTTCATGAAATCTAATTAGAAATGTAGTTTTAAAATTTTTCGGTCGATTATTTTTAAAATTATACCAAAAAAACGTTTTTCTTAAAAATCAAACTAAAACTGCTGTAACTTTTTTATTTCTTTATAAAAAAATGTAAATTTTGTTTAAATAATATTATTTTCATGAAATCTAATTAGAAATGTAGTTTTAAAATTTTTCGGACGATTACTTTTAAAATTATATCAAAAAAACGTTATTTTTTAGAAATAATGCGTTTTTCTTAAAAATCAAACAAAAACTGCTGTAACTTTTTTATTTCTTTATAAAAAAATGTAAATTTTGTTTAAATAATTTTATTTTCATGAAATCTAATTAGAAATGTAGTTTTAAAATTTTTCGGTCGATTATTTTTAAAATTATACCAAAAAAACGTTTTTCTTAAAAATCACACAAAAACTGCAGAAACTTTTTTATTTCTTTATAAAAAAATGTAAATTTTGTTTAAATAATTTTATTTTCATGAAATCTAATTAGAAATGTAGTTTTAAAATTTTTCGGACGATTACTTTTAAAATTATATCAAAAAAACGTTATTTTTTAGAAATAATGCGTTTTTCTTAAAAATCAAACAAAAACTGCTGTAACTTTTTTATTTCTTTATAAAAAAATGTAAATTTTGTTTAAATAATTTTATTTTCATGAAATCTAATTAGAAATGTAGTTTTAAAATTTTTCGGTCGATTATTTTTAAAATTATACCAAAAAAACGTTTTTCTTAAAAATCACACAAAAACTGCAGAAACTTTTTTATTTCTTTATAAAAAAATGTAAATTTTGTTTAAATAATATTATTTTCATGAAATCTAATTAGAAATGTAGTTTTAAAATTTTTCGGACGATTACTTTTAAAATTATATCAAAAAAACGTTATTTTTTAGAAATAATGCGTTTTTCTTAAAAATCAAACAAAAACTGCTGTAACTTTTTTATTTCTTTATAAAAAAATGTAAATTTTGTTTAAATAATTTTATTTTCATGAAATCTAATTAGAAATGTAGTTTTAAAATTTTTCGGTCGATTATTTATAAAATTATACCAAAAAAACGTTTTTCTTAAAAATCAAACTAAAACTGCTGTAACTTTTTTATTTCTTTATAAAAAAATGTAAATTTTGTTTAAATAATATTATTTTCATGAAATCTAATTAAAAATGTAGTTTTAAAATTTTTCGGACGATTACTTTTAAAATTATATCAAAAAAACGTTATTTTTTAGAAATAATGCGTTTTTCTTAAAAATCAAACAAAAACTGCTGTAACTTTTTTATTTCTTTATAAAAAAATGTAAATTTTGTTTAAATAATTTTATTTTCATGAAATCTAATTAGAAATGTAGTTTTAAAATTTTTCGGACGATTACTTTTAAAATTATATCAAAAAAACGTTATTTTTTAGAAATAATGCGTTTTTCTTAAAAATCAAACAAAAACTGCTGCAACTTTTTTATTTCTTTATAAAAAAATGTAAATTTTGTTTAAATAATTTTATTTTCATGAAATCTAATTAGAAATGTAGTTTTAAAATTTTTCGGTCGATTATTTTTAAAATTATACCAAAAAAACGTTTTTCTTATAAATCACACAAAAACTGCAGAAACTTTTTTATTTCTTTATAAAAAAATGTAAATTTTGTTTAAATAATTTTATTTTCATGAAATCTAATTAGAAATGTAGTTTTAAAATTTTTCG
>CAXARA010000949.1:0-41820 GCA_963971135.1 Stenus bimaculatus | reverse complement strand
AACTTTTTTATTTCTTTATAAAAAAATGTAAATTTTGTTTAAATAATTTTATTTTCATGAAATCTAATTAGAAATGTAGTTTTAAAATTTTTCGGTCGATTATTTTTAAAATTATACCAAAAAAACGTTTTTCTTAAAAATCACACAAAAACTGCAGAAACTTTTTTATTTCTTTATAAAAAAATGTAAATTTTGTTTAAATAATTTTATTTTCATGAAATCTAATTAGAAATGTAGTTTTAAAATTTTTCGGTCGATTATTTTTAAAATTATACCAAAAAAACGTTTTTCTTAAAAATCACACAAAAACTGCAGAAACTTTTTTATTTCTTTATAAAAAAATGTAAATTTTGTTTAAATAATTTTATTTTCATGAAATCTAATTAGAAATGTAGTTTTAAAATTTTTCGGACGATTACTTTTAAAATTATATCAAAAAAACGTTATTTTTTAGAAATAATGCGTTTTTCTTAAAAATCAAACTAAAACTGCTGTAACTTTTTTATTTCTTTATAAAAAAATGTAAATTTTGTTTAAATAATTTTATTTTCATAAAATCTAATTAGAAATGTAGTTTTAAAATTTTTCGGTCGATTATTTTTAAAATTATACCAAAAAAACGTTTTTCTTAAAAATCACACAAAAACTGCAGAAACTTTTTTATTTCTTTATAAAAAAATGTAAATTTTGTTTAAATAATATTATTTTCAGGAAATCTAATTAGAAATGTAGTTTTAAAATTTTTCGGACGATTACTTTTAAAATTATATCAAAAAAAACGTTATTTTTTAGAAATAATGCGTTTTTCTTAAAAATCATACAAAAACTGCTGTAACTTTTTTATTTAACTTTTTTATTTCTTTATAAAAAATGTAAATTTTGTTTAAATAATTTTATTTTCATGAAATCTAATTAGAAATGTAGTTTTAAAATTTTTCGGTCGATTATTTTTAAAATTATACCAAAAAAACGTTTTTCTTAAAAATCACACAAAAACTGCAGAAACTTTTTTATTTCTTTATAAAAAAATGTAAATTTTGTTTAAATAATTTTATTTTCATGAAATCTAATTAGAAATGTAGTTTTAAAATTTTTCAGACGATTACTTTTAAAATTATATCAAAAAAACGTTATTTTTTAAAAATAATGCGTTTTTCTTAAAAATCAAACAAAAACTGCTGTAACTTTTTTATTTCTTTATAAAAAAATGTAAATTTGTTTAAATAATTTTATTTTTATGAATCTAATTAGAAATGTAGTTATAAAATTTTCGGTCGATTATTTTTAAAATTATACCAAAAAAACATTTTTCTTAAAAATCACACAAAAACTGCAGAAACTTTTTTATTTCTTTATAAAAAAATGTAAATTTTGTTTAAATAATTTTATTTTCATGAAATCTAATTAGAAATGTAGTTTTAAAATTTTTCTGTCTATTATTTTTGAAATGATACCAAAAAAACGTTATTTTTTAGAAATAATGCGTTTTTCTTAAAAATCAAACAAAAACTGCTGTAACTTTTTTATTTCTTTATAAAAAAATGTAAATTTTGTTTAAATAATTTTATTTCATGAAATCTAATTAGAAATGTAGTTTTAAAATTTTTCTGTCGATTATTTTTAAAATTATACCAAAAAAAACGTTATTTTTAGAAATAATGCGTTTTTCTTAAAAATCAAACAAAAACTGCTGTAACTTTTTTATTTCTTTATAAAAAAATGTAAATTTTGTTTAAATAATTTTATTTTCATGAAATCTAATTAGAAATGTAGTTTTAAAATTTTTCGGTCGATTATTTTTAAAATTATACCAAAAAAACGTTTTTCTTAAACATCACACAAAAACTGCAGAAACTTTTTTATTTCTTTATAAAAAAATGTAAATTTTGTTTAAATAATTTTATTTTCATGAAATCTAATTAGAAATGTAGTTTTAAAATTTTTCGGTAGATTATTTTTAAAATTATACCAAAAAAACGTTTTTCTTAAAAATCACACAAAAACTGCAGAAACTTTTTTATTTCTTTATAAAAAAATGTAAATTTTGTTTAAATAATTTTATTTTCATGAAATCTAATTAGAAATATAGTTTTAAAATTTTTCGGACGATTACTTTTAAAATTATATCAAAAAACGTTATTTTTAGAAATAATGCGTTTTTCTTAAAAATCAAACTAAAACTGCTGTAACTTTTTTATTTCTTTATAATAAAATGTAAATTTTGTTTAAATAATTTTATTTTCATGAAATCTAATTAGAAATGTAGTTTTAAAATTTTTCGGTCGATTATTTTTAAAATTATACCAAAAAAACGTTTTTCTTAAAAATCACACAAAAACTGCTTAAACTTTTTTATTTCTTTATAAAAAAATGTAAATTTTGTTTAAATAATTTTATTTTCATGAAATCTAATTAGAAATGTAGTTTTAAAATTTTTCGGACGATTACTTTAAAATTATATCAAAAAAACGTTATTTTTAGAAATAATGCGTTTTTCTTAAAATCAAACAAAAACTGCTGTAACTTTTTTATTTCTTTATAAAAAAATGTAAATTTTGTTTAAATAATTTTATTTTCATGAAATCTAATTAGAAATGTAGTTTTAAAATTTTTCGGTCGATTATTTCAAAATTATACCAAAAAAACGTTTTTCTTAAAAATCAAACTAAAACTGCTGTAACTTTTTTATTTCTTTATAAAAAAATGTAAATTTTGTTTAAATAATATTATTTTCATGAAATCTAATTAGAAATGTAGTTTTAAAATTTTTCGGACGATTACTTTTAAAATATATCAAAAAAACGTTATTTTTAGAAATAAGGCGTTTTTCTTAAAATCAAACAAAAACTGCTGTAACTTTTTTATTTCTTTATAAAAAAATGTAAATTTTGTTTAAATAATATTATTTTCATGAAATCTAATTAGAAATGTAGTTTTGAAATTTTTCGGACGATTACTTTTAAAATTATATCAAAAAAACGTTATTTTTAGAAATAATGCGTTTTTCTTAAAATCACACAAAAACTGCAGAAACTTTTTTATTTCTTTATAAAAAAATGTAAATTTTGTTTAAATAATTTTATTTTCATGAAATCTAATTAGAAATGTAGTTTTAAAATTTTTCGGTCGATTATTTTTAAATTATACCAAAAAAACGTTTTTCTTAAAAATCACACAAAAACTGCAGAAACTTTTTTATTTCTTTATAAAAAAATGTAAATTTTGTTTAAATAATTTTATTTTCATGAAATCTAATTAGAAATGTAGTTTTAAAATTTTTCGGACGATTACTTTTAAAATTATATCAAAAAAACGTTATTTTTTAGAAATAATGCGTTTTTCTTAAAAATCAAACAAAAACTGCTGTAACTTTTTTATTTCTTTATAAAAAAATGTAAATTTTGTTTAAATAATTTTATTTTCATGAAATCTAATTAGAAATGTAGTTTTAAAATTTTTCTGTCGATTATTTTTAAAATTAAACCAAAAAAACGTTATTTTTTAGAAATAATGCGTTTTTCTTAAAAATCAAACAAAAACTGCTGTAACTTTTTTATTTCTTTATAAAAAAATGTAAATTTTGTTTAAATAATTTTATTTTCATGAAATCTAATTAGAAATGTAGTTTTAAAATTTTTCTGTCTATTATTTTTGAAATTATACCAAGAAAACGTTATTTTTTAGAAATAATGCGTTTTATTAAAAATCAAACAAAAACTGCTGTAACTTTTTTATTTCTTTATAAAAAAATGTAAATTTTGTCTAAATAATTTTATTTTCATGAAATCTAATTAGAAATGTAGTTTTAAAATTTTTCTGTCGATTATTTTTAAAATTAAACCAAAAAAACGTTATTTTTTAGAAATAATGCGTTTTTCTTAAAAATCAAACAAAAACTGCTGTAACTTTTTTATTTCTTTATAAAAAAATGTAAATTTTGTTTAAATAATTTTATTTTCATGAAATCTAATTGGAAATGTAGTTTTAAAATTTTTCGGTCGATTATTTTTAAAATTATACCAAAAAAACGTTTTTCTTAAAAATCACACAAAAACTGCAGAAACTTTTTTATTTCTTTATAAAAAAATGTAAATTTTGTTTAAATAATTTTATTTTCATGAAATCTAATTAGAAATGTAGTTTTAAAATTTTTCGGTCGATTATTTTTAAAATTATACCAAAAAAACGTTTTTCTTAAAAATCACACAAAAACTGCAGAAACTTTTTTATTTCTTTATAAAAAAATGTAAATTTTGTTTAAATAATTTTATTTTCATGAAATCTAATTAGAAATGTAGTTTTAAAATTTTTCGGACGATTACTTTTAAAATTATATCAAAAAAACGTTATTTTTTAGAAATAATGCGTTTTTCTTAAAAATCAAACTAAAACTGCTGTAACTTTTTGATTTCTTTATAAAAAAATGTAAATTTTGTTTAAATAATTTTATTTTCATGAAATCTAATTAGAAATGTAGTTTTAAAATTTTTCGGTCTATTATTTTTAAAATTATACCAAAAAAACGTTTTTCTTAAAAATCACACAAAAACTGCAGAAACTTTTTTATTTCTTTATAAAAAAATGTAAATTTTGTTTAAATAATATTATTTTCAGGAAATCTAATTAGAAATGTAGTTTTAAAATTTTTCGGACGATTACTTTTAAAATTATATCAAAAAAACGTTATTTTTTAGAAATATTGCGTTTTTCTTAAAAATCAAACAAAAACTGCTGTAACTTTTTTATTTCTTTATAAAAAAATGTAAATTTTGTTTAAATAATTTTATTTTCATGAAATCTAATTAGAAATGTAGGTTTAAAATTTTTCGGTCGATTATTTTTAAAATTATACCAAAAAAACGTTTTTCTTAAAAATCACACAAAAACTGCAGAAACTTTTTTATTTCTTTATAAAAAAATGTAAATTTTGTTTAAATAATTTTATTTTCATGAAATCTAATTAGAAATGTAGTTTTAAAATTTTTCAGACGATTACTTTTAAAATTATATCAAAAAAACGTTATTTTTTAAAAATAATGCGTTTTTCTTAAAAATCAAACAAAAACTGCTGTAACTTTTTTATTTCTTTATAAAAAAATGTAAATTTTGTTTAAATAATTTTATTTTTATGAAATCTAATTAGAAATGTAGTTATAAAATTTTTCGGTCGATTATTTTTAAAATTATACCAAAAAAACGTTTTTCTTAAAAATCACACAAAAACTGCAGAAACTTTTTTATTTCTTTATAAAAAAATGTAAATTTTGTTTAAATAATTTTATTTTCATGAAATCTAATTAGAAATGTAGTTTTAAAATTTTTCTGTCTATTATTTTTGAAATGATACCAAAAAAACGTTATTTTTTAGAAATAATGCGTTTTTCTTAAAAATCAAACAAAAACTGCTGTAACTTTTTTATTTCTTTATAAAAAAATGTAAATTTTGTTTAAATAATTTTATTTTCATGAAATCTAATTAGAAATGTAGTTTTAAAATTTTTCTGTCGATTATTTTTAAAATTATACCAAAAAAACGTTATTTTTTAGAAATAATGCGTTTTTCTTAAAAATCAAACAAAAACTGCTGTAACTTTTTTATTTCTTTATAAAAAAATGTAAATTTTGTTTAAATAATTTTATTTTCATGAAATCTAATTAGAAATGTAGTTTTAAAATTTTTCGGTCGATTATTTTTAAAATTATACCAAAAAAACGTTTTTCTTAAAAATCACACAAAAACTGCAGAAACTTTTTTATTTCTTTATAAAAAAATGTAAATTTTGTTTAAATAATTTTATTTTCATGAAATCTAATTAGAAATGTAGTTTTAAAATTTTTCGGTCGATTATTTTTAAAATTATACCAAAAAAACGTTTTTCTTAAAAATCACACAAAAACTGCAGAAACTTTTTTATTTCTTTATAAAAAAATGTAAATTTTGTTTAAATAATTTTATTTTCATGAAATCTAATTAGAAATGTAGTTTTAAAATTTTTCGGACGATTACTTTTAAAATTATATCAAAAAAACGTTATTTTTTAGAAATAATGCGTTTTTCTTAAAAATCAAACTAAAACTGCTGTAACTTTTTTATTTCTTTATAAAAAAATGTAAATTTTGTTTAAATAATTTTATTTTCATGAAATCTAATTAGAAATGTAGTTTTAAAATTTTTCGGTCGATTATTTTTAAAATTATACCAAAAAAACGTTTTTCTTAAAAATCACACAAAAACTGCAGAAACTTTTTTATTTCTTTATAAAAAAATGTAAATTTTGTTTAAATAATATTATTTTCAGGAAATCTAATTAGAAATGTAGTTTTAAAATTTTTCGGACGATTACTTTTAAAATTATATCAAAAAAACGTTATTTTTTAGAAATAATGCGTTTTTCTTAAAAATCATACAAAAACTGCTGTAACTTTTTTATTTCTTTATAAAAAAATGTAAATTTTGTTTAAATAATTTTATTTTCATGAAATCTAATTAGAAATGTAGTTTTAAAATTTTTCGGTCGATTATTTTTAAAATTATACCAAAAAAACGTTTTTCTTAAAAATCACACAAAAACTGCAGAAACTTTTTTATTTCTTTATAAAAAAATGTAAATTTTGTTTAAATAATTTTATTTTCATGAAATCTAATTATAAATGTAGTTTTAAAATTTTTCAGACGATTACTTTTAAAATTATATCAAAAAAACGTTATTTTTTAAAAATAATGCGTTTTTCTTAAAAATCAAACAAAAACTGCTGTAACTTTTTTATTTCTTTATAAAAAAATGTAAATTTTGTTTAAATAATTTTATTTTTATGAAATCTAATTAGAAATGTAGTTATAAAATTTTTCGGTCGATTATTTTTAAAATTATACCAAAAAAACGTTTTTCTTAAAAATCACACAAAAACTGCAGAAACTTTTTTATTTCTTTATAAAAAAATGTAAATTTTGTTTAAATAATTTTATTTTCATGAAATCTAATTAGAAATGTAGTTTTAAAATTTTTCTGTCTATTATTTTTGAAATGATACCAAAAAAACGTTATTTTTTAGAAATAATGCGTTTTTCTTAAAAATCAAACAAAAACTGCTGTAACTTTTTTATTTCTTTATAAAAAAATGTAAATTTTGTTTAAATAATTTTATTTTCATGAAATCTAATTAGAAATGTAGTTTTAAAATTTTTCTGTCGATTATTTTTAAAATTATACCAAAAAAACGTTATTTTTTAGAAATAATGCGTTTTTCTTAAAAATCAAACAAAAACTGCTGTAACTTTTTTATTTCTTTATAAAAAAATGTAAATTTTGTTTAAATAATTTTATTTTCATGAAATCTAATTAGAAATGTAGTTTTAAAATTTTTCGGTCGATTATTTTTAAAATTATACCAAAAAAACGTTTTTCTTAAAAATCACACAAAAACTGCAGAAACTTTTTTATTTCTTTATAAAAAAATGTAAATTTTGTTTAAATAATTTTATTTTTGCACTTCCAAACAATAATGAGCCATTTTACTCTCTTAATGGCAGAAGTAAAAGTAACACATTTACTACCAAGTATTCATTTAATCTCTAGGGATTAAAAGTCCCATAACGGTTCATTTAATCCCTTGGTATTAAAAATATTTCGTAGTTAGATATTACAAACACAGATGGCGCGCAAGTTTTTAAAAATAATTGTTTCTGAATTCTGAATTATATTTGATAATTTAATACGTAAGTATATTTCTAATATTACTATAATAATTTTTAGGGTTTTTTTATTTGGGAAAGGAATTTATTATAGTTTTTTGTCTTAAATTCAAAAAATTTTATTGACAAGAAGTTCTAACCTCTAAATTGTCTTGTATTATTTATTAAGATATCTAATGGTTTTATCTAATGTAGTATTCTAAATGCTTATATTGATACAATTCAAAAGATTTTTGTTAGTTGTTTAAGTTTCTAGAAGATAAACCATAGAATGTTTCATCATCACTCGGAAGTTCATGCAGACTGATCCGTATCGAATCATGGTATAGGTACTTAAATTTTTAATAATATTTAATTTATCATAAATTAACCGATCAATTGATTTTAGGTTTCCGATGTGCTTCAAAATTATACAAGACTGGAGAAAACAACACAAATTTATTAATAGATATGTACATTTACAAATTACTAAATATAAATATGTACGTTTATTCTAACATTACAATCAATACAATTTGTTAGACCAAATAAAGGAGGTACAACTTGTTCAATTATTTTATTTAATAAGGTGACGGTTTTATGTCTGGCTCAGTAGTTATTTGCATTCGAAATAACCATTGTCCCAAAATTGAAAATGTTTGTTCAAATAATTAATTGGAAGTGCAAAAAATTTAATATGCACTGCTGGAGCAAAGTGCATTTAATCCTTCGTGTGGTTGTTGCCCTCGTCTACGTCTCGGGCAACAATTTCCACACTCAGGATTAAATTACTCACTTTGCTCCCTTGGTGCATAAATAACTATTTCATGAAATCTAATTAGAAATGTAGTTTTAAAATTTTTCGGTCGATTATTTTTAAAATTATACCAAAAAAACGTTTTTCTTAAAAATCACACAAAAACTGCAGAAACTTTTTTATTTCTTTATAAAAAAATGTAAATTTTGTTTAAATAATTTTATTTTCATGAAATCTAATTAGAAATGTAGTTTTAAAATTTTTCGGACGATTACTTTTAAAATTATATCAAAAAAACGTTATTTTTTAGAAATAATGCGTTTTTCTTAAAAATCAAACTAAAACTGCTGTAACTTTTTTATTTCTTTATAATAAAATGTAAATTTTGATTAAATAATTTTATTTTCATGAAATCTAATTAGAAATGTAGTTTTAAAATTTTTCGGTCGATTATTTTTAAAATTATACCAAAAAAACGTTTTTCTTAAAAATCACACAAAAACTGCTTAAACTTTTTTATTTCTTTATAAAAAAATGTAAATTTTGTTTAAATAATTTTATTTTCATGAAATCTAATTAGAAATGTAGTTTTAAAATTTTTCGGACGATTACTTTTAAAATTATATCAAAAAAACGTTATTTTTTAGAAATAATGCGTTTTTCTTAAAAATCAAACAAAAACTGCTGTAACTTTTTTATTTCTTTATAAAAAAATGTAAATTTTGTTTAAATAATTTTATTTTCATGAAATCTAATTAGAAATGTAGTTTTAAAATTTTTCGGTCGATTATTTTTAAAATTATACCAAAAAAACGTTTTTCTTAAAAATCACACAAAAACTGCAGAAACTTTTTTATTTCTTTATAAAAAATTGTAAATTTTGTTTAAATAATATTATTTTCATGAAATCTAATTAGAAATGTAGTTTTAAAATTTTTCGGACGATTACTTTTAAAATTATATTAAAAAAACGTTATTTTTTAGAAATAATGCGTTTTTCTTAAAAATCAAACAAAAACTGCTGTAACTTTTTTATTTCTTTATAAAAAAATGTAAATTTTGTTTAAATAATATTATTTTCATGAAATCTAATTAGAAATGTAGTTTTAAAATTTTTCGGACGATTACTTTTAAAAATATATCAAAAAAACGTTATTTTTTAGAAATAATGCGTTTTTCTTAAAAATCAAACAAAAACTGCTGTAACTTTTTTATTTCTTTATAAAAAAATGTAAATTTTGTTTAAATAATTTTATTTTCATGAAATCTAATTAGAAATGTAGTTTTAAAATTTTTCGGTCGATTATTTCAAAATTATACCAAAAAAACGTTTTTCTTAAAAATCAAACTAAAACTGCTGTAACTTTTTTATTTTTTTATAAAAAAATTTAAATTTTGTTTAAATAATATTATTTTCATGAAATCCAATTAGAAATGTAGTTTTAAAATTTTTCGGACGATTACTTTTAAAATTATATCAAAAAAACGTTATTTTTTAGAAATAATGCGTTTTTCTTAAAAATCAAACAAAAACTGCTGTAACTTTTTTATTTCTTTATAAAAAAATGTAAATTTTGTTTAAATAATTTTATTTTCATGAAATCTAATTAGAAATGTAGTTTTAAAATTTTTCGGTCGATTATTTTTAAAATTATACCAAAAAAAACGTTTTTCTTAAAAATCACACAAAAACTGCAAAAACTTTTTTATTTCTTTATAAAAAAATGTAAATTTTTGTTAAATAATTTTATTTTCATGAAATCTAATTAGAAATGTAGTTTTAAAATTTTTCGGACGATTACTTTTAAAATTATATCAAAAAAACGTTATTTTTTAGAAATAATGCGTTTTTCTTAAAAATCAAACAAAAACTGCTGTAACTTTTTTATTTCTTTATAAAAAAATGTAAATTTTGTTTAAATAATTTTATTTTCATGAAATCTAATTAGAAATGTAGTTTTAAAATTTTTCGGTCGATTATTTTTAAAATTATACCAAAAAAAACCTTTTTCTTAAAAATCACACAAAAACTGCAGAAACTTTTTTATTTCTTTATAAAAAAATGTAAATTTTGTTTAAATAATATTATTTTCATGAAATCTAATTAGAAATGTAGTTTTAAAATTTTTCGGTCGATTATTTTTAAAATTATACCAAAAAAACGTTTTTCTTAAAAATCACACAAAAACTGCAGAAACTTTTTTATTTCTTTATAAAAAAATGTAAATTTTGTTTAAATAATTTTATTTTCATGAAATCTAATTAGAAATGTAGTTTTAAAATTTTTCGGACGATTACTTTTAAAATTATATCAAAAAAACGTTATTTTTTAGAAATAATGCGTTTTTCTTAAAAATCAAACAAAAACTGCTGTAACTTTTTTATTTCTTTATAAAAAAATGTAAATTTTATTTAAATAATTTTATTTTCATGAAATCTAATTAGAAATGTAGTTTTAAAATTTTTCGGTCGATTATTTTTAAAATTATACCAAAAAAACGTTTTTCTTAAAAATCACACAAAAACTGCAGAAACTTTTTTATTTCTTTATAAAAAATTGTAAATTTTGTTTAAATAATATTATTTTCATGAAATCTAATTGGAAATGTTATTTTTTAGAAATAATGCGTTTTTCTTAAAAATCAAACAAAAACTGCTGTAACTTTTTTATTTCTTTATAAAAAAATGTAAATTTTGTTTAAATAATTTTATTTTCATGAAATCTAATTAGAAATGTAGTTTTAAAATTTTTCGGTCGATTATTTCAAAATTATACCAAAAAAACGTTTTTCTTAAAAATCAAACTAAAACTGCTGTAACTTTTTTATTTCTTTATAAAAAAATGTAAATTTTGTTTAAATAATATTATTTTCATGAAATCTAATTAGAAATGTAGTTTTAAAATTTTTCGGACGATTACTTTTAAAATTATATTAAAAAAACGTTATTTTTTAGAAATAATGCGTTTTTCTTAAAAATCAAACAAAAACTGCTGTAACTTTTTTATTTCTTTATAAAAAAATGTAAATTTTGTTTAAATAATTTTATTTTCATGAAATCTAATTAGAAATGTAGTTTTAAAATTTTTCGGTCGATTATTTTTAAAATTATACCAAAAAAACGTTTTTCTTAAAAATCACACAAAAACTGCAGAAACTTTTTTATTTCTTTATAAAAAAATGTAAATTTTGGTTAAATAATTTTATTTTCATGAAATCTAATTAGAAATGTAGTTTTAAAATTTTTCGGACGATTATTTTTAAAATTATATCAAAAAAACGTAATTTTTTAGAAATAATGCGTTTTTCTTAAAAATCAAACAAAAACTGCTGTAACTTTTTTATTTCTTTATAAAAAAATGTAAATTTTGTTTAAATAATTTTATTTTCATGAAATCTAATTAGAAATGTAGTTTTAAAATTTTTCGGTCGATTATTTTTAAAATTATACCAAAAAAACGTTTTTCTTAAAAATCACACAAAAACTGCAGAAACTTTTTTATTTCTTTATAAAAAAATGTAAATTTTGTTTAAATAATATTATTTTCATGAAATCTAATTAGAAATGTAGTTTTAAAATTTTTCGGACGTTTACTTTTAAAATTATATCAAAAAAACGTTATTTTTTAGAAATAATGCGTTTTTCTTAAAAATCAAACAAAAACTGCTGTAACTTTTTTATTTCTTTATAAAAAAATGTAAATTTTGTTTAAATAATTTTATTTTCATGAAATCTAATTAGAAATGTAGTTTTAAAATTTTTCGGTCGATTATTTTTAAAATTATACCAAAAAAACATTTTTCTTAAAAATCACACAAAAACTGCAGAAACTTTTTTATTTCTTTGTAAAAAAATGTAAATTTTGTTTAAATAATTTTATTTTCATGAAATCTAATTAGAAATGTAGTTTTAAAATTTTTCGGACGATTACTTTTAAAATTATATCAAAAAAACGTTATTTTTTAGAAATAATGCGTTTTTCTTAAAAATCAAACAAAAACAGCTGTAACTTTTTTATTTCTTTATAAAAAAATGTAAATTTTGTTTAAATAATTTTATTTTCATGAAATCTAATTAGAAATGTAGTTTTAAAATTTTTCGGTCGATTATTTTTAAAATTATACCAAAAAAACGTTTTTCTTAAAAATCACACAAAAACTGCAGAAACTTTTTTATTTCTTTATAAAAAAATGTAAATTTTGTTTAAATAATATTATTTTCATGAAATCTAATTAGAAATGTAGTTTTAAAATTTTTCGGACGATTACTTTTAAAATTATATCAAAAAAACGTTATTTTTTAGAAATAATGCGTTTTTCTTAAAAATCCAACAAAAACTGCTGTAACTTTTTTATTTCTTTTTAAAATAATGTAAATTTTGTTTAAATAATATTATTTTCATGAAATCTAATTAGAAATGTAGTTTTAAAATTTTTCGGACGATTACTTTTAAAATTATATCAAAAAAACGTTATTTTTTAGAAATAATGCGTTTTATCTTAAAAATCAAACAAAAACTGCTGTAACTTTTTTATTTCTTTATAAAAAATGTAAATTTTGTTTAAATAATTTTATTTTCATGAAATCTAATTAGAAATGTAGTTTTAAAATTTTTCGGTCGATTATTTTTAAAATTATACCAAAAAAACGATTTTCTTAAAAATCACACAAAAACTGCAGAAACTTTTTTATTTCTTTATAAAAAAATGTAAATTTTGTTTAAATAATTTTATTTTCATGAAATCTAATTAGAAATGTAGTTTTAAAATTTTTCGGACGATTACTTTTAAAATTATATCAAAAAACGTTATTTTTTAGAAATAATGCGTTTTTCTTAAAAATCAAACAAAAACTGCTGTAACTTTTTTATTTCTTTATAAAAAAATGTAAATTTTGTTTAAATAATTTTATTTTCATGAAATCTAATTAGAAATGTAGTTTTAAAATTTTTCGGTCGATTATTTTTAAAATTATACCAAAAAAACGTTTTTCTTAAAAATCACACAAAAACTGCAGAAACTTTTTTATTTCTTTATAAAAAAATGTAAATTTTGTTTAAATAATTTTATTTTTATGAAATCTAATTAGAAATGTAGTTTTAAAATTTTTCGGACGATTACTTTTAAAATTATATCAAAAAAACGTTATTTTTTAGAAATAATGCGTTTTTCTTAAAAATCAAACTAAAACTGCTGTAACTTTTTTATTTCTTAATAAAAAACTGTAAATTTTGTTTAAATAATTTTATTTTCATGAAATCTAATTAGAAATGTAGTTTTAAAATTTTTCGGACGATTATTTTTAAAATTATACCAAAAAAACGTTTTTCTTAAAAATCACACAAAAACTGCAGAAACTTTTTTATTTCTTTATAAAAAATTGTAAATTTTGTTTAAATAACTTTATTTTCATGAAATCTAATTAGAAATCTAGTTTTAAAATTTTTCGGTCGATTATTTTTAAAATTATACCAAAAAAAACGTTTTTCTTAAAAATCACACAAAAACTGCAGAAACTTTTTTATTTCTTTATAAAAAAATGTAAATTTTGTTTAAATAATTTTATTTTCATGAAATCTAATTAGAAATGTAGTTTTAAAATTTTTCGGACGATTACTTTTAAAATTATATCAAAAAAACGTTATTTTTTAGAAATAATGCGTTTTTCTTAAAAATCAAACTAAAACTGCAGAAACTTTTTTATTTCTTTATAAAAAAATGTAAATTTTGTTTAAATAATTTTATTTTCATGAAATCTAATTAGAAATGTAGTTTTAAAATTTTTCGGACGATTACTTTTAAAATTATATCAAAAAAACGTTATTTTTTAGAAATAATGCGTTTTTCTTAAAAATCAAACTAAAACTGCTGTAACTTTTTTATTTCTTTATAAAAAAATGCAAATTTTGTTTAAATAATTTTATTTTCATGAAATCTAATTAGAAATGTAGTTTTAAAATAATTTCGGTCGATTATTTTTAAAATTATACCAAAAAAACGTTTTTCTTAAAAATCACACAAAAACTGCAGAAACTTTTTATTTCTTTATAAAAAAATGTAAATTTTGTTTAAATAATTTTATTTTCATGAAATCTGATTAGAAATGTAGTTTTAAAATTTTTCGGACGATTACTTTTAAAATTATATCAAAAAAACGTTATTTTTTAGAAATAATGCGTTTTTCTTAAAAATCAAACTAAAACTGCTGTAACTTTTTTATTTCTTTATAAAAAAATGTAAATTTTGTTTAAATAATTTTATTTTTATGAAATCTAATTAGAAATGTAGTTTTAAAATTTGTCGGTCGATTATTTTTAAAATTATACCAAAAAAACGTTTTTCTTAAAAATCACACAAAAACTGCAGAAACTTTTTTATTTCTTTATAAAAAAATGTAAATTTTGTTTAAATAATTTTATTTTCATGAAATCTAATTAGAAATGTAGTTTTAAAATTTTTCGGTCGATTATTTTTAAAATTATACCAAAAAAACCTTTTTCTTAAAAATCACACAAAAACTGCAGAAACTTTTTTATTTCTTTATAAAAAAATGTAAATTTTGTTTAAATAATTTTATTTTCATGAAATCTAATTAGAAATGTAGTTTTAAAATTTTTCGGACGATTACTTTTAAAATTATACCAAAAAAACGTTTTTCTTAAAAATCACACAAAAACTGCAGAAACTTTTTTATTTCTTTATAAAAAAATGTAAATTTTGTTTAAATAATATTATTTTCATGAAATCTAATTAGAAATGTAGTTTTAAAATTTTTCGGTCGATTATTTTTAAAATTATACCAAAAAAACGTTTTTCTTAAAAATAATGCGTTTTTCTTAAAAATCAAACAAAAACTGCTGTAACTTTTTTATTTCTTTATAAAAAAATGTAAATTTTGTTTAAATAATTTTATTTTCATGAAATCTAATTAGAAATGTAGTTTTAAAATTTTTCGGTCGATTATTTTTAAAATTATACCAAAAAAACGTTTTTCTTAAAAATCACACAAAAACTGCAGAAACTTTTTTATTTCTTTATAAAAAAATGTAAATTTTGTTTAAATAATTTTATTTTCATGAAATCTAATTAGAAATGTAGTTTTAAAATTTTTCGGACGATTACTTTTAAAATTATATCAAAAAAACGTTATTTTTTAGAAATAATGCGTTTTTCTTAAAAATCAAACAAAAACTGCTGTAACTTTTTTATTTCTTTATAAAAAAATGTAAATTTTGTTTAAATAATTTTATTTTCATGAAATCTAATTAGAAATGTAGTTTTAAAATTTTTCGGTCGATTATTTTTAAAATTATACCAAAAAAACCTTTTTCTTAAAAATCACACAAAAACTGCAGAAACTTTTTTATTTCTTTATAAAAAAATGTAAATTTTGTTTAAATAATTTTATTTTCATGAAATCTAATTAGAAATGTAGTTTTAAAATTTTTCGGACGATTACTTTTAAAATTATACCAAAAAAACGTTTTTCTTAAAAATCACACAAAAACTGCAGAAACTTTTTTATTTCTTTATAAAAAAATGTAAATTTTGTTTAAATAATATTATTTTCATGAAATCTAATTAGAAATGTAGTTTTAAAATTTTTCGGTCGATTATTTTAAAATTATACCAAAAAAACGTTTTTCTTAAAAATAATGCGTTTTTCTTAAAAATCAAACAAAAACTGCTGTAACTTTTTTATTTCTTTATAAAAAAATGTAAATTTTGTTTAAATAATTTTATTTTCATGAAATCTAATTAGAAATGTAGTTTTAAAATTTTTCGGTCGATTATTTTTAAAATTATACCAAAAAAACGTTTTTCTTAAAAATCAAACTAAAACTGCTGTAACTTTTTTATTTCTTTATAAAAAAATGTAAATTTTGTTTAAATAATATTATTTTCATGAAATCTAATTAGAAATGTAGTTTTAAAATTTTTCGGACGATTACTTTTAAAATTATATCAAAAAAACGTTATTTTTTAGAAATAATGCGTTTTTCTTAAAAATCAAACAAAAACTGCTGTAACTTTTTTATTTCTTTATAAAAAAATGTAAATTTTGTTTAAATAATTTTATTTTCATGAAATCTAATTAGAAATGTAGTTTTAAAATTTTTCGGACGATTACTTTTAAAATTATATCAAAAAAACGTTATTTTTTAGAAATAATGCGTTTTTTTTAAAAATCAAACAAAAACTGCTGTAACTTTTTTATTTCTTTATAAAAAAATGTAAATTTTGTTTAAATAATTTTATTTTCATGAAATCTAATTAGAAATGTAGTTTTAAAATTTTTCGGTCGATTATTTTTAAAATTATACCAAAAAAACGTTTTTCTTAAAAATCAAACTAAAACTGCTGTAACTTTTTTATTTCTTTATAAAAAAATGTAAATTTTGTTTAAATAATATTATTTTCATGAAATCTAATTAGAAATGTAGTTTTAAAATTTTTCGGACGGTTACTTTTAAAATTATATCAAAAAAACGTTATTTTTTAGAAATAATGCGTTTTTCTTAAAAATCAAACAAAAACTGCTGTAACTTTTTTATTTCTTTATAAAAAAATGTAAATTTTGTTTAAATAATTTTATTTTCATGAAATCTAATTAGAAATGTAGTTTTAAAATTTTTCGGTCGATTATTTTTAAAATTATACCAAAAAAACGTTTTTCTTAAAAATCACACAAAAACGGCAGAAACTTTTTTATTTCTTTATAAAAAAATGTAAATTTTGTTTAAATAATTTTATTTTCACGAAATCTAATTAGAAATGTAGTTTTAAAATTTTTCGGACGATTACTTTTAAAATTATATCAAAAAAACGTTATTTTTTAGAAATAATGCGTTTTTCTTAAAAATCAAACAAAAACTGCTGTAACTTTTTTATTTCTTTATAAAAAAATGTAAATTTTGTTTAAATAATTTTATTTTCATGAAATCTAATTAGAAATGTAGTTTTAAAATTTTTCGGTCGATTATTTTTAAAATTATACCAAAAAAACGTTTTTCTTAAAAATCACACAAAAACTGCAGAAACTTTTTTATTTCTTTATAAAAAAATGTAAATGTTGTTTAAATAATTTTATTTTCATGAAATCTAATTAGAAATGTAGTTTTAAAATTTTTCGGACGATTACTTTTAAAATTATATCAAAAAAACGTTATTTTTTAGAAATAATGCGTTTTTCTTAAAAATCAAACAAAAACTGCTGTAACTTTTTTATTTCTTTATAAAAAAATGTAAATTTTGTTTAAATAATTTTATTTTCATGAAATCTAATTAGAAATGTAGTTTTAAAATTTTTCGGTCGATTATTTTTAAAATTATACCAAAAAAACGTTTTTCTTAAAAATCACACAAAAACTGCAGAAACTTTTTTATTTCTTTATAAAAAAATGTAAATTTTGTTTAAATAATATTATTTTCATGAAATCTAATTATAAATGTAGTTTTAAAATTTTTCGGACGATTACTTTTAAAATTATATCAAAAAAACGTTATTTTTTAGAAATAATGCGTTTTTCTTCAAAATCAAACAAAAACTGCTGTAACTTTTTTATTTCTTTATAAAAAAATGTAAATTTTGTTTAAATAATATTATTTTCATGAAATCTAATTAGAAATGTAGTTTTAAAATTTTTCGGACGATTACTTTTAAAATTATATCAAAAAAACGTTATTTTTTAGAAATAATGCGTTTTTCTTAAAAATCAAACAAAAACTGCTGTAACTTTTTTATTTCTTTATAAAAAAATGTAAATTTTATTTAAATAATATTATTTTCATGAAATCTAATTAGAAATGTAGTTTTAAAATTTTTCGGACGATTACTTTTAAAATTATATCAAAAAAAAGTTATTTTTTAGAAATAATGCGTTTTTCTTAAAAATCAAACAAAAACTGCTGTAACTTTTTTATTTCTTTATAAAAAAATGTAAATTTTGTTTAAATAATATTATTTTCATGAAATCTAATTAGAAATGTAGTTTTAAAATTTTTCGGTCGATTATTTTTAAAATTATACCAAAAAAACATTTTTCTTAAAAATCACACAAAAACTGCAGAAACTTTTTTATTTCTTTGTAAAAAAATGTAAATTTTGTTTAAATAATTTTATTTTCATGAAATCTAATTAGAAATGTAGTTTTAAAATTTTTCGGACGATTACTTTTAAAATTATATCAAAAAAACGTTATTTTTTAGAAATAATGCGTTTTTCTTAAAAATCAAACAATAACAGCTGTAACTTTTTTATTTCTTTATAAAAAAATGTAAATTTTGTTTAAATAATTTTATTTTCATGAAATCTAATTAGAAATGTAGTTTTAAAATTTTTCGGTCGATTATTTTTAAAATTATACCAAAAAAACGTTTTTCTTAAAAATCACACAAAAACTGCAGAAACTTTTTTATTTCTTTATAAAAAAATGTAAATTTTGTTTAAATAATATTATTTTCATGAAATCTAATTAGAAATGTAGTTTTAAAATTTTTCGGACGATTACTTTTAAAATTATATCAAAAAAACGTTATTTTTTAGAAATAATGCGTTTTTCTTAAAAATCAAACAAAAACTGCTGTAACTTTTTTATTTCTTTATAAAAAAATGTAAATTTTGTTTAAATAATATTATTTTCATGAAATCTAATTAGAAATGTAGTTTTAAAATTTTTCGGACGATTACTTTTAAAATTATATCAAAAAAACGTTATTTTTTAGAAATAATGCGTTTTATCTTAAAAATCAAACAAAAACTGCTGTAACTTTTTTATTTCTTTATAAAAAATGTAAATTTTGTTTAAATAATTTTATTTTCATGAAATCTAATTAGAAATGTAGTTTTAAAATTTTTCGGTCGATTATTTTTAAAATTATACCAAAAAAACGATTTTCTTAAAAATCACACAAAAACTGCAGAAACTTTTTTATTTCTTTATAAAAAAATGTAAATTTTGTTTAAATAATTTTATTTTCATGAAATCTAATTAGAAATGTAGTTTTAAAATTTTTCGGACGATTACTTTTAAAATTATATCAAAAAACGTTATTTTTTAGAAATAATGCGTTTTTCTTAAAAATCAAACAAAAACTGCTGTAACTTTTTTATTTCTTTATAAAAAAATGTAAATTTTGTTTAAATAATTTTATTTTCATGAAATCTAATTAGAAATGTAGTTTTAAAATTTTTCGGTCGATTATTTTTAAAATTATACCAAAAAAACGTTTTTCTTAAAAATCACACAAAAACTGCAGAAACTTTTTTATTTCTTTATAAAAAAATGTAAATTTTATTTAAATAATTTTATTTTCATGAAATCTAATTAGAAATGTAGTTTTAAAATTTTTCGGACGATTACTTTTAAAATTAAATCAAAAAAACGTTATTTTTTAGAAATAATGCGTTTTTCTTAAAAATCAAACTAAAACTGCTGTAACTTTTTTATTTCTTTATAAAAAAATGTAAATTTTGTTTAAATAATTTTATTTTCATGAAATCTAATTAGAAATGTAGTTTTAAAATAATTTCGGTCGATTATTTTTAAAATTATACCAAAAAAACGTTTTTCTTAAAAATCTCACAAAAACTGCAGAAACTTTTTTATTTCTTTATAAAAAAATGTAAATTTTGTTTAAATAATTTTATTTTCATGAAATCTAATTAGAAATGTAGTTTTAAAATTTTTTGGACGATTACTTTTAAAATTATATCAAAAAAACGTTATTTTTTAGAAATAATGCGTTTTTCTTAAAAATCAAACTAAAACTGCTGTAACTTTTTTATTTCTTTATAAAAAAATGTAAATTTTGTTTAAATAATTTTATTTTCATGAAATCTAATTAGAAATGTAGTTTTAAAATTTGTCGGTCGATTATTTTTAAAATTATACCAAAAAAACGTTTTTCTTAAAAATCACACAAAAACTGCAGAAACTTTTTTATTTCTTTATAAAAAAATGTAAATTTTGTTTAAATAATATTATTTTCATGAAATCTAATTAGAAATGTAGTTTTAAAATTTTTCGGACGATTACTTTTAAAATTATATCAAAAAAACGTTATTTTTTAGAAATAATGCGTTTTTCTTAAAAATCAAACTAAAACTGCTGTAACTTTTTTATTTCTTTATAAAAAAATGTAAATTTTGTTTAAATAATTTTATTTTCATGAAATCTAATTAGAAATGTAGTTTTAGAATTTTTCGGTCGATTATTTTTAAAATTATACCAAAAAAACGTTTTTCTTAAAAATCAAACAAAAACTGCTGTAACTTTTTTATTTCTTTATAAAAAAATGTAAATTTTGTTTAAATAATATTATTTTCATGAAATCTAATTAGAAATGTAGTTTTAAAATTTTTCGGACGATTACTTTTAAAATTATATCAAAAAAACGTTATTTTTTAGAAATAATGCGTTTTATCTTAAAAATCAAACAAAAACTGCTGTAACTTTTTTATTTCTTTATAAAAAATGTAAATTTTGTTTAAATAATTTTATTTTCATGAAATCTAATTAGAAATGTAGTTTTAAAATTTTTCGGTCGATTATTTTTAAAATTATACCAAAAAAACGATTTTCTTAAAAATCACACAAAAACTGCAGAAACTTTTTTATTTCTTTATAAAAAAATGTAAATTTTGTTTAAATAATTTTATTTTCATGAAATCTAATTAGAAATGTAGTTTTAAAATTTTTCGGACGATTACTTTTAAAATTATATCAAAAAACGTTATTTTTTAGAAATAATGCGTTTTTCTTAAAAATCAAACAAAAACTGCTGTAACTTTTTTATTTCTTTATAAAAAAATGTAAATTTTGTTTAAATAATTTTATTTTCATGAAATCTAATTAGAAATGTAGTTTTAAAATTTTTCGGTCGATTATTTTTAAAATTATACCAAAAAAACGTTTTTCTTAAAAATCACACAAAAACTGCAGAAACTTTTTTATTTCTTTATAAAAAAATGTAAATTTTATTTAAATAATTTTATTTTCATGAAATCTAATTAGAAATGTAGTTTTAAAATTTTTCGGACGATTACTTTTAAAATTAAATCAAAAAAACGTTATTTTTTAGAAATAATGCGTTTTTCTTAAAAATCAAACTAAAACTGCTGTAACTTTTTTATTTCTTTATAAAAAAATGTAAATTTTGTTTAAATAATTTTATTTTCATGAAATCTAATTAGAAATGTAGTTTTAAAATAATTTCGGTCGATTATTTTTAAAATTATACCAAAAAAACGTTTTTCTTAAAAATCTCACAAAAACTGCAGAAACTTTTTTATTTCTTTATAAAAAAATGTAAATTTTGTTTAAATAATTTTATTTTCATGAAATCTAATTAGAAATGTAGTTTTAAAATTTTTTGGACGATTACTTTTAAAATTATATCAAAAAAACGTTATTTTTTAGAAATAATGCGTTTTTCTTAAAAATCAAACTAAAACTGCTGTAACTTTTTTATTTCTTTATAAAAAAATGTAAATTTTGTTTAAATAATTTTATTTTCATGAAATCTAATTAGAAATGTAGTTTTAAAATTTGTCGGTCGATTATTTTTAAAATTATACCAAAAAAACGTTTTTCTTAAAAATCACACAAAAACTGCAGAAACTTTTTTATTTCTTTATAAAAAAATGTAAATTTTGTTTAAATAATATTATTTTCATGAAATCTAATTAGAAATGTAGTTTTAAAATTTTTCGGACGATTACTTTTAAAATTATATCAAAAAAACGTTATTTTTTAGAAATAATGCGTTTTTCTTAAAAATCAAACTAAAACTGCTGTAACTTTTTTATTTCTTTATAAAAAAATGTAAATTTTGTTTAAATAATTTTATTTTCATGAAATCTAATTAGAAATGTAGTTTTAGAATTTTTCGGTCGATTATTTTTAAAATTATACCAAAAAAACGTTTTTCTTAAAAATCACACAAAAACTGCAGAAACTTTTTTATTTCTTTATAAAAAAATGTAAATTTTGTTTCAATAATTTTATTTTCATGAAATCTAATTAGAAATGTAGTTTTAAAATTTTTCGGACGATTACTTTTAAAATTATATCAAAAAAACGTTATTTTTTAGAAATAATGCGTTTTTCTTAAAAATCAAACAAAAACTGCTGTAACTTTTTTATTTCTTTATAAAAAAATGTAAATTTTGTTTAAATAATTTTATTTTCATGAAATCTAATTAGAAATGTAGTTTTAAAATTTTTCGGTCGATTATTTTTAAAATTATACCAAAAAAACGTTTTTCTTAAAAAGCACACAAAAACTGCAGAAACTTTTTTATTTCTTTATAAAAAAATGTAAATTTTGTTTAAATAATTTTATTTTCATGAAATCTAATTAGAAATGTAGTTTTAAAATTTTTCGGACGATTACTTTTAAAATTATATCAAAAAAACGTTATTTTTTAGAAATAATGCGTTTTTCTTAAAAATCAAACAAAAACTGCTGTAACTTTTTTATTTCTTTATAAAAAAATGTAAATTTTGTTTAAATAATTTTATTTTCATGAAATCTAATTAGAAATGTAGTTTTAAAATTTTTCGGTCGATTATTTTTAAAATTATACCAAAAAAACTTTTTTCTTAAAAATCACACAAAAACTGCAGAAACTTTTTTATTTCTTTATAAAAAAATGTAAATTTTGTTTAAATAATTTTATTTTCATGAAATCTAATTAGAAATGTAGTTTTAAAATTTTTCGGACGATTACTTTTAAAATTATACCAAAAAAACGTTTTTCTTAAAAATCACACAAAAACTGCAGAAAATTTTTTATTTCTTTATAAAAAAATGTAAATTTTGTTTAAATAATATTATTTTCATGAAATCTAATTAGAAATGTAGTTTTAAAATTTTTCGGTCGATTATTTTTAAAATTATACCAAAAAAACGTTTTTCTTAAAAATAATGCGTTTTTCTTAAAAATCAAACAAAAACTGCTGTAACTTTTTTATTTCTTTATAAAAAAATGTAAATTTTGTTTAAATAATTTTATTTTCATGAAATCTAATTAGAAATGTAGTTTTAAAATTTTTCGGGGTCGATTATTTTTAAAATTATACCAAAAAAACGTTTTCTTAAAAATCACACAAAAACTGCAGAAACTTTTTTATTTCTTTATAAAAAAATGTAAATTTTGTTTAAATAATTTTATTTTCATGAAATCTAATTAGAAATGTAGTTTTAAAAATTTTCGGTCGATTATTTTTAAAATTATACCAAAAAAACGTTTTTCTTAAAAATCACACAAAAACTGCAGAAACTTTTTTATTTCTTTATAAAAAAATGTAAATTTTGTTTAAATAATTTTATTTTCATGAAATCTAATTAGAAATGTAGTTTTAAAATTTTTCGGACGATTACTTTTAAAATTATACCAAAAAAACGTTTTTCTTAAAATCACACAAAAACTGCAGAAACTTTTTTATTTCTTTATAAAAAAATGTAAATTTTGTTTAAATAATATTATTTTCATGAAATCTAATTAGAAATGTAGTTTTAAAATTTTTCGGTCGATTATTTTTAAAATTATACCAAAAAAACGTTTTTCTTAAAAATAATGCGTTTTTCTTAAAAATCAAACAAAAACTGCTGTAACTTTTTTATTTCTTTATAAAAAAATGTAAATTTTGTTTAAATAATTTTATTTTCATGAAATCTAATTAGAAATGTAGTTTTAAAATTTTTCGGTCGATTATTTTTAAAATTATACCAAAAAAACGTTTTTCTTAAAAATCACACAAAAACTGCAGAAACTTTTTTATTTCTTTATAAAAAAATGTAAATTTTGTTTAAATAATTTTATTTTCATGAAATCCAATTAGAAATGTAGTTTTAAAATTTTTCGGACGATTACTTTTAAAATTATATCAAAAAAACGTTATTTTTTAGAAATAATGCGTTTTTCTTAAAAATCAAACAAAAACTGCTGTAACTTTTTTATTTCTTTATAAAAAAATGTAAATTTTGTTTAAGTAGTTTTATTTTCATGAAATCTAATTAGAAATGTAGTTTTAAAATTTTTCGGTCGATTATTTTTAAAATTATACCAAAAAAACGTTTTTCTTAAAAATCACACAAAAACTGCAGAAACTTTTTTATTTCTTTATAAAAAAATGTAAATTTTGTTTAAATAATTTTATTTTCATGAAATCTAATTAGAAATGTAGTTTTAAAATTTTTCGGACGATTACTTTTAAAATTATATCAAAAAAACGTTATTTTTTAGAAATAATGCGTTTTACTTAAAAATCAAACAAAAACTGCTGTAACTTTTTTATTTCTTTATAAAAAAACGTAAATTTTGTTTAAATAATTTTATTTTCATGAAATCTAATTAGAAATGTAGTTTTAAAATTTTTCGGTCGATTATTTTTAAAATTATACCAAAAAAACGTTTTTCTTAAAAATCACACAAAAACTGCAGAAACTTTTTTATTTCTTTATAAAAAAATGTAAATTTTGTTTAAATAATTTTATTTTCATAAAATCTAATTAGAAATGTAGTTTTAAAATTTTTCGGACGATTACTTTTAAAATTATATCAAAAAAACGTTATTTTTTAGAAATAATGCGTTTTTCTTAAAAATCAAACAAAAACTGCTGTAACTTTTTTATTTCTTTATAAAAAAATGTAAATTTTGTTTAAATAATATTATTTTCATGAAATCTAATTAGAAATGTAGTTTTAAAATTTTTCGGTCGATTATTTTTAAAATTATACCAAAAAAAACGTTTTTCTTAAAAATCACACAAAAACTGCAGAAACTTTTTTATTTCTATATAAAAAAATGTAAATTTTGTTTAAATAATTTTATTTTCATGAAATCTAATTAGAAATGTAGTTTTAAAATTTTTCGGACGATTACTTTTAAAATTATATCAAAAAAACGTTATTTTTTAGAAATAATGCGTTTTTCTTAAAAATCAAACAAAGCTGCTGTAACTTTTTTATTTCTTTATAAAAAAATGTAAATTTTGTTTAAATAATTTTATTTTCATGAAATCTAATTAGAAATGTAGTTTTAAAATTTTTCGGTCGATTATTTTTAAAATTATACCAAAAAAACATTTTTCTTAAAAATCACACAAAAACTCCAGAAACTTTTTTATTTCTTTATAAAAAAATGTAAATTTTGTTTAAATAATTTTATTTTCATGAAATCTAATTAGAAATGTAGTTTTAAAATTTTTCGGTCGATTATTTTTAAAATTATACCAAAAAAACGTTTTTCTTAAAAATCACACAAAAACTGCAGAAACTTTTTTATTTCTTTATAAAAAAATGTAAGTTTTGTTTAAATAATTTTATTTTCATGAAATCTAATTAGAAATGTAGTTTTAAAATTTTTCGGACGATTACTTTTAAAATTATATCAAAAAAACGTTATTTTTTAGAAATAATGCGTTTTTCTTAAAAATCAAACAAAAACTGCTGTAACTTTTTTATTTCTTTATAAAAAAATGTAAATTTTGTTTAAATAATTTTATTTTCATGAAATCTAATTAGAAATGTAGTTTTAAAATTTTTCGGTCGATTATTTTTAAAATTATACCAAAAAAACGTTTTTATTAAAAATCACACAAAAACTGCAGAAACTTTTTTATTTCTTTATAAAAAAATGTAAATTTTGTTTAAATAATTTTATTTTCATAAAATCTAATTAGAAATGTAGTTTTAAAATTTTTCGGACGATTACTTTTAAAATTATACTAAAAAAACTTTATTTTTTAGAAATAATGCGTTTTTCTTAAAAATCAAACAAAAACTGCTGTAACTTTTTTATTTCTTTATAAAAAAATGTAAATTTTGTTTAAATAATTTTATTTTCATGAAATCTAATTAGAAATGTAGTTTTAAAATTTTTCGGTCGATTATTTTTAAAATTATACCAAAAAAACGGTTTTCTTAAAAATCACACAAAAACTGCAGAAACTTTTTTATTTCTTTATAAAAAAATGTAAATTTTGTTTAAATAATTTTATTTTCATGAAATCTAATTAGAAATGTAGTTTTAAAATTTTTCGGACGATTACTTTTAAAATTATATCAAAAAAACGTTATTTTTTAGAAATAATGCGTTTTTCTTAAAAATCAAACAAAAACTGCTGTAACTTTTTTATTTCTTTATAAAAAAATGTAAATTTTGTTTAAATAATTTTATTTTCATGAAATCTAATTAGAAATGTAGTTTTAAAATTTTTCAGTCGATTATTTTAAAAATTATACCAAAAAAACATTTTTCTTAAAAATCACACAAAAACTGCAGAAACTTTTTTATTTCTTTATAAAAAAATGTAAATTTTGTTTAAATAATTTTATTTTCATGAAATCTAATTAGAAATGTAGTTTTAAAATTTTTCGGACGATTACTTTTAAAATTATATCAAAAAAACGTTATTTTTTAGAAATAATGCGTTTTTCTTAAAAATCAAACAAAAACTGCTGTAACTTTTTTATTTCTTTATAAAAAAATGTAAATTTTGTTTAAATAATTTTATATTCATAAAATCTAATTAGAAATGTAGTTTTAAAATTATTCGGTCGATTATTTTTAAAATTATACCAAAAAAACGTTTTTCTTAAAAATCACACAAAAACTGCAGAAACTTTTTTATTTCTTTATAAAAAAAAAAAAATGTAAATTTTGTTTAAATAATATTATTTTCATGAAATCTAATTAGAAATGTAGTTTTAAAATTTTTCGGATGATTACTTTTAAAATTATATCAAAAAAACGTTATTTTTTAGAAATAATGCGTTTTTCTTAAAAATCAAACAAAAACTGCTGTAACTTTTTTATTTCTTTATAAAAAAATGTAAATTTTGTTTAAATAATATTATTTTCATGAAATCTAATTAGAAATGTAGTTTTAAAATTTTTTGGACGATTACTTTTAAAATTATATCAAAAAAACGTTATTTTTTAGAAATAATGCGTTTTTCTTAAAAATCAAACAAAAACTGCTGTAACTTTTTTATTTCTTTATAAAAAAATGTAAATTTTGTTTAAATAATTTTATTTTCATGAAATCTAATTAGAAATGTAGTTTTAAAATTTTTCGGTCGATTATTTTTAAAATTATACCAAAAAAACGTTTTTCTTAAAAATCAAACTAAAACTGCTGTAACTTTTTTATTTCTTTATAAAAAAATGGAAATTTTGTTTAAATAATATTATTTTCATTAAATCTAATTAGAAATGTAGTTTTAAAATTTTTCGGACTATTACTTTTAAAATTATATCAAAAAAACGTTATTTTTTAGAAATAATGCGTTTTTCTTAAAAATCAAACAAAAACTGCTGTAACTTTTTTATTTCTTTATAAAAAAATGTAAATTTTATTTAAATAATTTAATTTCATGAAATCTAATTAGAAATGTAGTTTTAAAATTTTTCGGTCGATTATTTTTAAAATTATACCAAAAAAACGTTTTTCTTAAAATCACACAAAAACTGCAGAAACTTTTTTATTTCTTTATAAAAAAATGTAAATTTTGTTTAAATAATTTTATTATCATGAAATCTAATTAGAAATGTAGTTTAAAAATTTTTCGGACGATTACTTTTAAAATTATATCAAAAAAACTTAATTTTTTAGAAATAATGCGTTTTTCTTAAAAATCAAACAAAAACTGCTGTAACTTTTTTATTTCTTTATAAAAAAATGTAAATTTTGTTTAAATAATTTTATTTTCATGAAATCTATTTAGAAATGTAGTTTTAAAATTTTTCGGTCGATTATTTTTAAAATTATACCAAAAAAACGTTTTTCTTAAAAATCACACAAAAACTGCAGAAACTTTTTTATTTCTTTATAAAAAAATGTAAATTTTGTTTAAATAATTTTATTTTCATGAAATCTAATTAGAAATGTAGTTTTAAAATTTTTCGGACGATTACTTTTAAAATTATATCAAAAAAACGTTATTTTTAGAAATAATGCGTTTTTCTTAAAAATCAAACAAAAACTGCTGTAACTTTTTTATTTCTTTATAAAAAAATGTAAATTTTGTTTAAATAATTTTATTTTCATGAAATCTAATTAGAAATGTAGTTTTAAAATTTTTCGGTCGATTATTTTAAAATTATACCAAAAAAACGTTTTTCTTAAAAATCACACAAAAACTGCAGAAACTTTTTTATTTCTTTATAAAAAAATGTAAATTTTGTTTAAATAATTTTATTTTCATGAAATCTAATTAGAAATGTAGTTTTAAAATTTTTCGGACGATTACTTTTAAAATTATATCAAAAAAACGTTATTTTTAGAAATAATGCGTTTTTCTTAAAAATCAAACAAAAACTGCTGTAACTTTTTTATTTCTTTATAAAAAAATGTAAATTTTGTTTAAATAATTTTATTTTCATGAAATCTAATTAGAAATGTAGTTCTAAAATTTTTCTGTCGATTATTTTTAAAATTATACCAAAAAAACGGTTTTCTTAAAAATCACACAAAAACTGCAGAAACTTTTTTATTTCTTTATAAAAAAATGTAAATTTTGTTTAAATAATTTTATTTTCATGAAATCTAATTAGAAATGTAGTTTTAAAATTTTTCGGACGATTACTTTTAAAATTATATCAAAAAAACGTTATTTTTTAGAAATAATGCGTTTTTCTTAAAAATCAAACAAAAACTGCTGTAACTTTTTTATTTCTTTATAAAAAAATGTAAATTTTGTTTAAATAATTTTATTTTCATGAAATCTATTTAGAAATGTAGTTTTAAAATTTTTCGGTCGATTATTTTTAAAATTATACCAAAAAAACGTTTTTCTTAAAAATCACACAAAAACTGCAGAAACTTTTTATTTCTTTATAAAAAAATGTAAATTTTGTTTAAATAATTTTATTTTCATGAAATCTAATTAGAAATGTAGTTTTAAAATTTTTCGGACGATTACTTTTAAAATTATATCAAAAAAACGTTATTTTTTAGAAATAATGCGTTTTTCTTAAAAATCAAACAAAAACTGCTGTAACTTTTTTATTTCTTTATAAAAAAATGTAAATTTTGTTTAAATAATTTTATTTTCATGAAATCTAATTAGAAATGTAGTTTTAAAATTTTTCGGTCGATTATTTTTAAAATTATACCAAAAAAACGTTTTTCTTAAAAATCACACAAAAACTGCAGAAACTTTTTTATTTCTTTTTAAAAAATTGTAAATTTTGTTTAAATAATATTATTTTCATGAAATCTAATTAGAAATGTAGTTTTAAAATTTTTCGGACGATTACTTTTAAAATTATATCAAAAAAACGTTATTGTTTAGAAATAATGCGTTTTTCTTAAAAATCAAACAAAAACTGCTGTAACTTTTGTATTTCTTTATAAAAAAATGTAAATTTTGTTTAAATAATATTATTTTCATGAAATCTAATTAGAAATGTAGTTTTAAAATTTTTCGGACGATTACTTTTAAAATTATATCAAAAAAACGTTATTTTCTAGAAATAATGCGTTTTTCTTAAAAATCAAACAAAAACTGCTGTAACTTTTTTATTTCTTTATAAAAAAATGTAAATTTTGTTTAAATAATTTTATTTTCATGAAGTCTAATTAGAAATGTAGTTTTAAAATTTTTCGGTCGATTATTTTTAAAATTATACCAAAAAAACGTTTTTCTTAAAAATCACACAAAAACTGCAGAAACTTTTTTATTTCTTTATAATAAAATGTAAATTTTGTTTAAGTAATATTATTTTCATGAAATCTAATTAGAAATGTAGTTTTAAAATTTTTCGGACGATTACTTTTAAAATTATATCAAAAAAACGTTATTTTTAGAAATAATGCGTTTTTCTTAAAAATCAAACAAAAACTGCTGTAACTTTTTTATTTCTTTATAAAAAAATGTAAATTTTGTTTAAATAATTTTATTTTCATGAAATCTAATTAGAAATGTAGTTTTAAAATTTTTCGGTCGATTATTTTTAAAATTATACCAAAAAAAACGTTTTTCTTAAAAATCAAACTAAAACTGCTGTAACTTTTTTATTTCTTTATAAAAAAATGTAAATTTTGTTTAAGTAATATTATTTTCATGAAATCTTATTAGAAATGTAGTTTTAAAATTTTTCGGACGATTACTTTTAAAATTATATCAAAAAAACGTTATTTTTTAGAAATAATGCGTTTTTCTTAAAAATCAAACAAAAACTGCTGTAACTTTTTTATTTCTTTATAAAAAAATGTAAATTTTGTTTAAATAATTTTATTTTCATGAAATCTAATTAGAAATGTAGTTTTAAAATTTTTCGGTCGATTATTTTTAAAATTATACCAAAAAAACGTTTTTCTTAAAAATCACACAAAAACTGCAGAAACTTTTTTATTTCTTTATAAAAAAATGTAAATTTTGTTTAAATAATTTTATTTTCATGAAATTTAATTAGAAATGTAGTTTTAAAATTTTTCGGACGATTACTTTTAAAATTATATCAAAAAAACGTTATTTTTTAGAAATAATGCGTTTTTCTTAAAAATCAAACAAAAACTGCTGTAACTTTTTTATTTCTTTATAAAAAAATGTAAATTTTGTTTAAATAATTTTATTTTCATGAAATCTAATTAGAAATGTAGTTTTAAAATTTTTCGGTCGATTATTTTTAAAATTATACCAAAAAAACGTTTTTCTTAAAAATCACACAAAAACTGCAGAAACTTTTTTATTTCTTTATAAAAAAATGTAAATTTTGTTTAAATAATTTTATTTTCATGAAATCTAATTAGAAATGTAGTTTTAAAATTTTTCGGACGATTACTTTTAAAATTATATCAAAAAAACGTTATTTTTTAGAAATAATGCGTTTTTCTTAAAAATCAAACAAAAACTGCTGTAACTTTTTTATTTCTTTATAAAAAAATGTAAATTTTGTTTAAATAATTTTATTTTCATGAAATCTAATTAGAAATGTAGTTTTAAAATTTTTCGGTCGATTATTTTTAAAATTATACCAAAAAAACGTTTTTCTTAAAAATCACACAAAAACTGCAGAAACTTTTTTATTTCTTTATAAAAAAATGTAAATTTTGTTTAAATAATATTATTTTCATGAAATCTAATTAGAAATGTAGTTTTAAAATTTTTCGGTCGATTATTTTTAAAATTATACCAAAAAAACGTTTTTCTTAAAAATCACACAAAAACTGCAGAAACTTTTTTATTTCTTTATAAAAAAATGTAAATTTTGTTTAAATAATTTTATTTTCATGAAATCCAATTAGAAATGTAGTTTTAAAATTTTTCGGTAGATTATTTTTAAAATTATACCAAAAAAACGTTTTTCTTAAAAATCACACAAAAACTGTAGAAACTTTTTTATTTCTTTATAAAAAAATGTAAATTTTGTTTAAATAATATTATTTTCATGAAATCTAATTAGAAATGTAGTTTTATAATTTTTCGGACGATTACTTTTAAAATTATATCAAAAAAACGTTATTTTTTAGAAATAATGCGTTTTTCTTAAAAATCAAACAAAAACTGCTGTAACTTTTTTATTTCTTTATAAAAAAATGTAAATTTTGTTTAAATAATATTATTTTCATGAAATCTAATTAGAAATGTAGTTTTAAAATTTTTCGGACGATTACTTTTAAAATTATATCAAAAAAACGTTATTTTTTAGAAATAATGCGTTTTTCTTAAAAATCAAACAAAAACTGCTGTAACTTTTTTATTTCTTTATAAAAAAATGTAAATTTTGTTTAAATAATTTTATTTTCATGAAATCTAATTAGAAATGTAGTTTTAAAATTTTTCGGTCGATTATTTTTAAAATTATACCAAAAAAACGTTTTTCTTAAAAATCACACAAAAACTGCAGAAACTTTTTTATTTCTTTATAAAAAAATGTAAATTTTGTTTAAATAATATTATTTTCATGAAATCTAATTAGAAATGTAGTTTTAAAATTTTTCGGACGATTACTTTTAAAATTATATCAAAAAAACGTTATTTTTTAGAAATAATGCGTTTTTCTTAAAAATCAAACTAAAACTGCTGTAACTTTTTTATTTCTTTATAAAAAAATGTAAATTTTGTTTAAATAATTTTATTTTTATGAAATCTAATTAGAAATGTAGTTTTAAAATTTTGCGGTCGATTATTTTTAAAATTATACCAAAAAAACGTTTTTCTTAAAAATCACACAAAAACTGCAGAAACTTTTTTATTTCTTTATAAAAAAATGTAAATTTTGTTTAAATAATTTTATTTTCATGAAATCTAATTAGAAATGTAGTTTTAAAATTTTTCGGACGATTACTTTTAAAATTATATCAAAAAAACTTTATTTTTTAGAAATAATGCGTTTTTCTTAAAAATCAAACAAAAACTTCTGTAACTTTTTTATTTCTTTATAAAAAAATGTAGATTTTGTTTAAATAATTTTATTTTCATGAAATCTAATTAGAAATGTAGTTTTAAAATTTTTCGGTCGATTATTTTTAAAATTATACCAAAAAAACGTTTTTCTTAAAAATCACACAAAAACTGCAGAAACTTTTTTATTTCTTTATAAAAAAATGTAAATTTTGTTTAAATAATTTTATTTTCATGAAATCTAATTAGAAATGTAGTTTTAAAATTTTTCGGACGATTACTTTTAAAATTATATCAAAAAAACGTTATTTTTTAGAAATAATGCGTTTTTCTTAAAAATCAAACAAAAACTGCTGTAACTTTTTAATTTCTTTATAAAAAAATGTAAATTTTGTTTAAATAATTTTATTTTCATGAAATCTAATTAGAAATGTAGTTTTAAAATTTTTCGGTCGATTATTTTTAAAATTATACCAAAAAAACGTTTTTCTTAAAAATCACCCAAAAACTGCAGAAACTTTTTTATTTCTTTATAAAAAAATGTAAATTTTGTTTAAATAATTTTATTTTCATGAAATCCAATTAGAAATGTAGTTTTAAAATTTTTCGGACGATTACTTTTAAAATTATATCAAAAAAACTTTATTTTTTAGAAATAATGCGTTTTTCTTAAAAATCAAACAAAAACTGCTGTAACTTTTTTATTTCTTTATAAAAAAATGTAAAATTTGTTTAAATAATTTTATTTTCATGAAATCTAATTAGAAATGTAGTTTTAAAATTTTTCGGTCGATTATTTTTAAAATTATACCAAAAAAACGTTTTTCTTAAAAATCACACAAAAACTGCAGAAACTTTTTTATTTCTTTATAAAAAAATGTAAATTTTGTTTAAATAATTTTATTTTCACGAAATCTAATTAGAAATGTAGTTTTAAAATTTTTCGGACGATTACTTTTAAAATTATATCAAAAAAACGTTATTTTTTAGAAATAATGCGTTTTTCTTAAAAATCAAACAAAAACTGCTGTAGCTTTTTTATTTCTTTATAAAAAAATGTAAATTTTGTTTAAATAATTTTATTTTCATGAAATCTAATTAGAAATGTAGTTTTAAAATTTTTCGGTCGATTATTTTTAAAATTATACCAAAAAAACGTTTTTCTTAAAAATCACACAAAAACTGCAGAAACTTTTTTATTTCTTTATAAAAAAATGTAAATTTTGTTTAAATAATATTATTTTCATGAAATCTAATTAGAAATGTTGTTTTAAAATTTTTCGGACGATTACTTTTTAAATTATATCAAAAAAACTTTATTTTTTAGAAATAATGCGTTTTTCTTAAAAATCAAACAAAAACTGCTGTAACTTTTTTATTTCTTTATAAAAAAATGTAAATTTTGTTTAAATAATTTTATTTTCATGAAATCTAATTAGAAATGTAGTTTTAAAATTTTTCGGTCGATTATTTTTAAAATTATACCAAAAAAACGTTTTTCTTAAAAATCACACAAAAACTGCAGAAACTTTTTTATTTCTTTATAAAAAAATGTAAATTTTGTTTAAATAATTTTATTTTCATGAAATCTAATTAGAAATGTAGTTTTAAAATTTTTCGGACGATTACTTTTAAAATTATATCAAAAAAACGTTATTTTTTAGAAATAATGCGTTTTTCTTAAAAATCAAACAGAAACTGCTGTAACTTTTTTATTTCTTTATAAAAAAATGTAAATTTTGTTTAAATAATTTTATTTTCATGAAATCTAATTAGAAATGTAGTTTTAAAATTTTTCGGACGATTACTTTTAAAATTATACCAAAAAAACGTTTTTCTTAAAAATCACACAAAAACTGCAGAAACTTTTTTATTTCTTTATAAAAAAATGTAAATTTTGTTTAAATAATATTATTTTCCTGAAATCTAATTAGAAATGTAGTTTTAAAATTTTTCGGTCGATTATTTTTAAAATTATACCAAAAAAACGTTTTTCTTAAAAATCACACAAAAACTGCAGAAACTTTTTTATTTCTTTATAAAAAAATGTAAATTTTGTTTAAATAATTTTATTTTCATGAAATCCAATTAGAAATGTAGTTTTAAAATTTTTCGGTCGATTATTTTTAAAATTATACCAAAAAAACGTTTTTCTTAAAAATCAAACTAAAACTGCAGAAACTTTTTTATTTCTTTATAAAAAAATGTAAATTTTGTTTAAATAATTTTATTTTCATGAAATCCAATTAGAAATGTAGTTTTAAAATTTTTCGGTCGATTATTTTTAAAATTATACCAAAAAAACGTTTTTCTTAAAAATCACACAAAAACTGCAGAAACTTTTTTATTTCTTTATAAAAAAATGTAAATTTTGTTTAAATAATTTTATTTTCATGAAATCTAATTAGAAATGTAGTTTTAAAATTTTTCGGTCGATTATTTTTAAAATTATACCAAAAAAACGTTTTTCTTAAAAATCAAACTAAAACTGCTGTAACTTTTTTATTTCTTTATAAAAAAATGTAAATTTTGTTTAAATAATATTATTTTCATGAAATCTAATTAGAAATGTAGTTTTAAAATTTTTCGGACGATTACTTTTAAAATTATATCAAAAAAACGCTATTTTTTAGAAATAATGCGTTTTTCTTAAAAATCAAACAAAAACTGCTGTAACTTTTTTATTTCTTTATAAAAAAATGTAAATTTTGTTTAAATAATTTTATTTTCATGAAATCTAATTAGAAATGTAGTTTTAAAATTTTTCGGACGATTACTTTTAAAATTATATCAAAAAAACGTTATTTTTTAGAAATAATGCGTTTTTCTTAAAAATTAAACAGAAACTGCTGTAACTTTTTTATTTCTTTATAAAAAAATGTAAATTTTGTTTAAATAATTTTATTTTCATGAAATCTAATTAGAAATGTAGTTTTAAAATTTTTCGGACGATTACTTTTAAAATTATACCAAAAAAACGTTTTTCTTAAAAATCACACAAAAACTGCAGAAACTTTTTTATTTCTTTATAAAAAAATGTAAATTTTGTTTAAATAATATTATTTTCCTGAAATCTAATTAGAAATGTAGTTTTAAAATTTTTCGGTCGATTATTTTTAAAATTATACCAAAAAAACGTTTTTCTTAAAAATCACACAAAAACTGCAGAAACTTTTTTATTTCTTTATAAAAAAATGTAAATTTTGTTTAAATAATTTTATTTTCATGAAATCTAATTAGAAATGTAGTTTTAAAATTTTTCGGTCGATTATTTTTAAAATTATACCAAAAAAACGTTTTTCTTAAAAATCAAACTAAAACTGCTGTAACTTTTTTATTTCTTTATAAAAAAATGTAAATTTTGTTTAAATAATATTATTTTCATGAAATCTAATTAGAAATGTAGTTTTAAAATTTTTCGGACGATTACTTTTAAAATTATATCAAAAAAACGCTATTTTTTAGAAATAATGCGTTTTTCTTAAAAATCAAACAAAAACTGCTGTAACTTTTTTATTTCTTTATAAAAAAATGTAAATTTTGTTTAAATAATTTTATTTTCATGAAATCCAATTAGAAATGTAGTTTTAAAATTTTTCGGACGATTACTTTTAAAATTATATCAAAAAAACTTTATTTTTTAGAAATAATGCGTTTTTCTTAAAAATCAAACAAAAACTGCTGTAACTTTTTTATTTCTTTATAAAAAAATGTAAATTTTGTTTAAATAATATTATTTTCATGAAATCTAATTAGAAATGTAGTTTTAAAATTTTTCGGACGATTACTTTTAAAATTATATCAAAAAAACGCTATTTTTTAGAAATAATGCGTTTTTCTTAAAAATCAAACAAAAACTGCTGTAACTTTTTTATTTCTTTATAAAAAAATGTAAATTTTGTTTAAATAATTTTATTTTCATGAAATCCAATTAGAAATGTAGTTTTAAAATTTTTCGGTCGATTATTTTTAAAATTATACCAAAAAAACGTTTTTCTTAAAAATCACACAAAAACTGCAGAAACTTTTTTATTTCTTTATAAAAAAATGTAAATTTTGTTTAAATAATTTTATTTTCATGAAATCCAATTAGAAATGTAGTTTTAAAATTTTTCGGACGATTACTTTTAAAATTATATCAAAAAAACGCTATTTTTTAGAAATAATGCGTTTTTCTTAAAAATCAAACAAAAACTGCTGTAACTTTTTTATTTCTTTATAAAAAAATGTAAATTTTGTTTAAATAATTTTATTTTCATGAAATCCAATTAGAAATGTAGTTTTAAAATTTTTCGGACGATTACTTTTAAAATTATATCAAAAAAACTTTATTTTTTAGAAATAATGCGTTTTTCTTAAAAATCAAACAAAAACTGCTGTAACTTTTTTATTTCTTTATAAAAAAATGTAAATTTTGTTTAAATAATATTATTTTCATGAAATCTAATTAGAAATGTAGTTTTAAAATTTTTCGGACGATTACTATTAAAATTATATCAAAAAAACGCTTTTTTTTAGAAATAATGCGTTTTTCTTAAAAATCAAACAAAAACTGCTGTAACTTTTTTATTTCTTTATAAAAAAATGTAAATTTTGTTTAAATAATTTTATTTTCATGAAATCCAATTAGAAATGTAGTTTTAAAATTTTTCGGTCGATTATTTTTAAAATTATACCAAAAAAACGTTTTTCTTAAAAATCACACAAAAACTGCAGAAACTTTTTTATTTCTTTATAAAAAAATGTAAATTTTGTTTAAATAATTTTATTTTCATGAAATCCAATTAGAAATGTAGTTTTAAAATTTTTCGGACGATTACTTTTAAAATTATATCAAAAAAACTTTATTTTTTAGAAATAATGCGTTTTTCTTAAAAATCAAACAAAAACTGCTGTAACTTTTTTATTTCTTTATAAAAAAATGTAAATTTTGTTTAAATAATATTATTTTCATGAAATCTAATTAGAAATGTAGTTTTAAAATTTTTCGGACGATTACTTTTAAAATTATATCAAAAAAACGTTATTTTTTAGAAATAATGCGTTTTTCTTAAAAATCAAACAAAAACTGCTGTAACTTTTTTATTTCTTTATAAAAAAATGTAAATTTTGTTTAAATAATTTTATTTTCATGAAATCTAATTAGAAATGTAGTTTTAAAATTTTTCGGTCGATTATTTTTAAAATTATACCAAAAAAACGTTTTTCTTAAAAATCAAACTAAAACTGCTGTAACTTTTTTATTTCTTTATAAAAAAATGTAAATTTTGTTTAAATAATATTATTTTTGCACTTCCAAACAATAATGAGCCATTTTACTCTCTTAATGGCAGAAGTAAAAGTAACACATTTACTACCAAGTATTCATTTAATCTCTAGGGATTAAAAGTCCCATAACGGTTCATTTAATCCCTTGGTATTAAAAATATTTCGTAGTTAGATATTACAAACACAGATGGCGCGCAAGTTTTTAAAAATAATTGTTTCTGAATTCTGAATTATATTTGATAATTTAATACGTAAGTATATTTCTAATATTACTATAATAATTTTTAGGGTTTTTTTATTTGGGAAAGGAATTTATTATAGTTTTTTGTCTTAAATTCAAAAAATTTTATTGACAAGAAATTCTAACCTCTAAATTGTCTTGTATTATTTATTAAGATATCTAATGGTTTTATCTAATGTAGTATGCTAAATGCTTATATTTATACAATTCAAAAGATTTTTGTTAGTTGTTTAAGTTTCTAGAAGATAAACCATAGAATGTTTCATCATCACTCGGAAGTTCATGCAGACTGATCCGTATCGAATCATGGTATAGGTACTTAAATTTTTAATAATATTTAATTTATCATAAATTAACCGATCAATTGATTTTAGGTTTCCGATGTGCTTCAAAATTATACAAGACTGGAGAAAACAACACAAATTTATTAATAGATATGTACATTTACAAATTACTAAATATAAATATGTACGTTTACTCTAACATTACAATCAATACAATTTGTTAGACCAAATAAAGGAGGTACAACTTGTTCAATTATTTTTTTTAATAAGGTGACGGTTTTATGTCTGGCTCAGTAGTTATTTGCATTCGAAATAACCATTGTCCCAAAATTGAAAATGTTTGTTCAAATAATTAATTGGAAGTGCAAAAAATTTAATATGCACTGCTGGAGCAAAGTGCATTTAATCCTTCGTGTGGTTGTTGCCCTCGACTACGTCTCGGGCAACAATTTCCACACTCAGGATTAAATTACTCACTTTGCTCCCTTGGTGCATAAATAACTATTTCATGAAATCTAATTAGAAATGTAGTTTTAAAATTTTTCGGACGATTACTTTTAAAATTATATCAAAAAAACGCTATTTTTTAGAAATAATGCGTTTTTCTTAAAAATCAAACAAAAACTGCTGTAACTTTTTTATTTCTTTATAAAAAAATGTAAATTTTGTTTAAATAATTTTATTTTCACGAAATCTAATTAGAAATGTAGTTTTAAAATTTTTCGGTCGATTATTTTTAAAATTATACCAAAAAAACGTTTTTCTTAAAAATCACACACAAAAACTGCAGAAACTTTTTTATTTCTTTATAAAAAAATGTAAATTTTGTTTAAATAATTTTATTTTCATGAAATCTAATTAGAAATGTAGTTTTAAAATTTTTCGGACGATTACTTTTAAAATTATATCAAAAAAACGTTATTTTTTAGAAATAATGCGTTTTTCTTAAAAATCAAACAAAAACTGCTGTAACTTTTTTATTTCTTTATAAAAAAATGTAAATTTTGTTTAAATAATTTTATTTTCATGAAATCTAATTAGAAATGTAGTTTTAAAATTTTTCGGTCGATTATTTTTAAAATTATACCAAAAAAACGTTTTTCTTAAAAATCACACAAAAACTGCAGAAACTTTTTTATTTCTTTATAAAAAAATGTAAATTTTGTTTAAATAATTTTATTTTCATGAAATCTAATTAGAAATGTAGTTTAAAAATTTTTCGGACGATTACTTTTAAAATTATATCAAAAAAACGTTATTTTTTAGAAATAATGCGTTTTTCTTAAAAATCAAACAAAAACTGCTGTAACTTTTTTATTTCTTTATAAAAAAATGTAAATTTTGTTTAAATAATTTTATTTTCATGAAATCTAATTAGAAATGTAGTTTTAAAATTTTTCGGTCGATTATTTTTAAAATTATACCAAAAAAACGATTTTCTTAAAAATCACACAAAAACTGCAGAAACTTTTTTATTTCTTTATAAAAAAATGTAAATTTTGTTTAAATAATATTATTTTCCTGAAATCTAATTAGAAATGTAGTTTTAAAATTATTCGGTCGATTATTTTTAAAATTATACCAAAAAAACGTTTTTCTTAAAAATCACACAAAAACTGCAGAAACTTTTTTATTTCTTTATAAAAAAATGTAAATTTTGTTTAAATAATTTTATTTTCATAAAATCTAATTAGAAATGTAGTTTTAAAATTTTTCGGACGATTACTTTTAAAATTATATCAAAAAAACGTTATTTTTTAGAAATAATGCGTTTTTCTTAAAAATCAAACAAAAACTGCTGTAACTTTTTTATTTCTTTATAAAAAAATGTAAATTTTGTTTAAATAATTTTATTTTCATGAAATCTAATTAGAAATGTAGTTTTAAAATTTTTCGGACGATTACTTTTAAAATTATATCAAAAAAACGCTATTTTTTAGAAATAATGCGTTTTTCTTAAAAATCAAACAAAAACTGCTGTAACTTTTTTATTTCTTTATAAAAAAATGTAAATTTTGTTTAAATAATTTTATTTTCATGAAATCCAATTAGAAATGTAGTTTTAAAATTTTTCGGTCGATTATTTTTAAAATTATACCAAAAAAACGTTTTTCTTAAAAATCACACAAAAACTGCAGAAACTTTTTTATTTCTTTATAAAAAAATGTAAATTTTGTTTAAATAATTTTATTTTCATGAAATCCAATTAGAAATGTAGTTTTAAAATTTTTCGGTCGATTATTTTTAAAATTATACCAAAAAAACGTTTTTCTTAAAAATCAAACTAAAACTGCTGTAACTTTTTTATTTCTTTATAAAAAAATGTAAATTTTGTTTAAATAATATTATTTTCATGAAATCTAATTAGAAATGTAGTTTTAAAATTTTTCGGACGATTACTTTTAAAATTATATCAAAAAAACGCTATTTTTTAGAAATAATGCGTTTTTCTTAAAAATCAAACAAAAACTGCTGTAACTTTTTTATTTCTTTATAAAAAAATGTAAATTTTGTTTAAATAATTTTATTTTCATGAAATCCAATTAGAAATGTAGTTTTAAAATTTTTCGGACGATTACTTTTAAAATTATATCAAAAAAACTTTATTTTTTAGAAATAATGCGTTTTTCTTAAAAATCAAACAAAAACTGCTGTAACTTTTTTATTTCTTTATAAAAAAATGTAAATTTTGTTTAAATAATATTATTTTCATGAAATCTAATTAGAAATGTAGTTTTAAAATTTTTCAGACGATTACTTTTAAAATTATATCAAAAAAACGCTATTTTTTAGAAATAATGCGTTTTTCTTAAAAATCAAACAAAAACTGCTGTAACTTTTTTATTTCTTTATAAAAAAATGTAAATTTTGTTTAAATAATTTTATTTTCATGAAATCCAATTAGAAATGTAGTTTTAAAATTTTTCGGTCGATTATTTTTAAAATTATACCAAAAAAACGTTTTTCTTAAAAATCACACAAAAACTGCAGAAACTTTTTTATTTCTTTATAAAAAAATGTAAATTTTGTTTAAATAATTTTATTTTCATGAAATCCAATTAGAAATGTAGTTTTAAAATTTTTCGGACGATTACTTTTAAAATTATATCAAAAAAACGCTATTTTTTAGAAATAATGCGTTTTTCTTAAAAATCAAACAAAAACTGCTGTAACTTTTTTATTTCTTTATAAAAAAATGTAAATTTTGTTTAAATAATTTTATTTTCATGAAATCTAA